>PISX010030495.1:0-18661 GCA_004024625.1 Mellivora capensis | reverse complement strand
GACTAGGGGGGCAGAAAAAGAAGAAAAGAAACAAGATGGGATTGGGAGGGAGACAAATCGTAAGTGACTCTTAATCTCACAAAACAAACTGAGGGTTTCTGGGAGTCGGGGGTCAGGAAAGGGGGGGTTAATGGACATTGGGGAGGGTATGTGCTATGGTTAGTGCTGTGAAGTGTGTAAACCTGGTGATTCACAGACATGTACCCCTGGGGATAAAAATTTGTTTATAAAAAATAAAAATTTAAAAAAAAAAAAAAGAAGTGGACTCCAGAAAAGGCAGATCTAGAGGTATGAGAAACCTCAGACAGTAGAAGCAGAAACTATCCCGAGAAGAGCACTTAGTCCTAGAGGAAAATTCCTACAGATATTGTCCACTACATACGTGCCTAAATGTCTCATCTTATTTGCCAAAATGGGACCCACAATCTCTGGAAGAGAGCTGCAAACCGCTGGCCTCAAGAGATTGCACAATAGGACATGCCTCTTATTTTTGTTTTTACTAAACATTTAAGCAATTTAAATGATAATACATCTTTATAGTGCAGAAAATTAAGGTCCCCATAAAATTTACACATACACAACAAGTTTAGAAAGGTTCACTCAGAAAATTATTCATTTGGCCATGCTATACCCATTAAGAGTCCTAACCCTGTGTATTACACTGAGATGACTGAGGCATTGTGGTCTCCACCCATGCGTTGTGACTGGAAAGTACTTTTTTTCATTCATTCCACAAAGATTTATTGAGCACCAGCCATGTGCTAGGGAGCCTTTTCTAGGCATGGGGCATACAGTGTTGAAAGACTGAATGCTTTTCAACGCACACCAGCAAATTCAGAAATAGAGAAGATCCCTTCAGAGAGGAGCAATTGTTCTGCAGAAATTAAAGCAGGGTGTGAGATGGGAAGAAGCTGTGGAGAGCAGAGAGTTACTTTGGATACAGTTACTTTGGCCACAGAGCAGAGAAGACCTCCAAGACGCTGCCTCTGGAGTGGAGCCCCAAGTGGCAAGAAGTGGGGAGGCCCTTGAAACTCTGGCATATCTAGGTCTGGGGTACAAGTCTTGGTACAACTCAGATGCTCTCCTAGCTGAGAATTTGGCAAGAGCAGAGTCGTACGGCTGCAGCACAGGGAGTGTGCCTAAGGAGATACCACTTAGAGCTGGTGCCTCTGCTTGGGACGGCAGACTTAGAAGAGGTGGCCTACAGGACCACAGCCTGAGGGCCGACATAGGGACCTGGCACAGTAGTGAGGGGCTGCATGCAGAACACAGACAGGTTTTTGAGGATGGCCCTGTTCATGTGGCCCAAAAGGAAGCAGACATGATTTAGCCCAGTTCTTCCGGGACCACCACAGGAGCCCTACAAGACCGTCTTTTTGTCTGCTCTGTTTGTATGGGTGCTCAAGTAAAGGTGGAATGGTTTGTCTCATACCATGAGGCAAGGTTTCCTTTTGTGGCTTCACAATGCATTCCTGAAAAGTACTTTTAAAAAGAATATTCCACAATGTTTAATTTGGGGGAAGTAGGTCAATTTTAGCAGATCTGGAAATTTTCTCTCTCTAGAATTGCCCCTTCACAACTATTTAAATTCAATTAAAATATTGTGAAAGTTCTACTGCAAAGCATATTGTCATTTATTTCAAATGGGAGGATTTTAGAAGGAAGTCAGTAACTTTATGTTTTAAACATTTCTTTTTATCTCCTATACTGAAAATTGATACACATTTAAATGTTCTTTGCTTTCTCTTAAAGCTAAAATTTTGAGTTAGAATTGTGTTTACTATCCTCGACATTTCAAAGAAAAGTAAAAAAATATATATTACTTTCAAATTGTAAAATATTCCAATTTTTGAGAACCTCTACAGGTCTAGAATCCCAAGTAGCTATAAATGTCATTACTAAGATGGGGTGGGGGTGAAATATAACATCTTATCTACCAAAAAGATTATTTGAATGTAGTATTGAATTTAAGATTCACTTTCTAGCTTCAGCTATCTAGTTATAAGAGGCTCTAAAAGCAGTGGAAATAGCAAGTGGTTCCATTCTACGTGAAAACCTATACATTCAATCTTATTTTGACTAGCTTCCAGGATAGTCTTCCATTAAGAGGCGATTCAGAACCAATGTAAAGGAAGTAAAATGAGTCCTTGGCAGTTTCGCCAATAGTTGAGAGCCAATGACCAGGGTGTAAGTGTAGTGATGGCCAGACCCAACAGATAAAGCCAAATCTAATCTAATTCTAAGCTGTTCTAAAACCCAGACTATAATGGCTATCATGGCAAAAATTAAAACAGGGAATCATATTATTTATTTCTTTTATTTTAAACATTTAGCTAATTAAGTCTATTTTAATTGTTAATAGATCTCAAGCATTATACAGTGTTACCAATGAAAGTAACTTAAGAATGTACCTCATATTTTGCTTGTATTCAAATTATAATATTATTTCAGAGTTTTTTCTAAGCTACAGTAAATTCCTTTAAAAATGTATTGCTCTTGGGGCACCTGGGTGGCTCAGTGGGTTAAAGCCTCTGCCTTCGGCTCAGGTCATGATCCTAGGGTCCTGGGATTGAGCCCCACATGGGGCTCTCTTCTCAGCAGGGAGCCTGCTTCCTCCTCTCTCTCCCTGCCTGCCTCTCTGACTACTTGTAATCTCTGTCAAATAAATAAATAATAATCTTAAAAAATGTATTGCTCTTATTTATTATATCAAACTATACCTAAACACAGATTGCAAAAATTATTTGGGAAAATTCAGAAATTTACTGGAAGGAAGAAAATTATAAAGTAAATGCTATTGTTTATAACCAGGAATATTTCATTGAATTTGACAATAAATGATTATTATAAAATCTCTTTCAAAAGCTCTCACACAATAATTCTGGGATGAGACGTTTATTTTATTCTTATATTTATACTTTATCTTTACAGGGATTCTAACCAGGTTATACAGAGACCAAATATACTTCAGACTTAAGTTCCTCCTCTCATTCTTCAAAGTTGTTGCTGCCAGCCTATAAATTTTAGAACGGCATTTTGAAACTGTTTTTTACAAAGGCATTCTTTGTTGTCCATAATTTCTAGTAACAAACTCCATGTGTAGTCTATTTGTTTTCTGATGTAGAAATGTGTACTCACACATGTACAGATGGAAATATGGGGTAATGACTGTGCCTGGATGTGGATAAGGTATCGCTGGTGGGTGTGTGTATGTGTGCGGCTGCTTTTCTGTAACAACCTCCACATGCCGAATATAGAGAGCCAAGTGGAAAAGAGATTTTTCAGCTTAATTCCCACCAAAAGAAAATTGAATAAAAAGAAAGAGAAAATGGCATACTGTAGTTCTGTCCCTCTCTGAAAATTTGGCTAGCATCAAGGTACTGGCGCAGATGTGGTGATACAGAGAAGCAGACAGAAACTTGAGATATATTTTTGTACAGAACCAGCACGGGATAGATTACATTTGAGGATGAATAGAGAAATTACTCAGCCATCAGAAAGGATGAATACCCAACTTTTGCATCAACGTGGACAGGACTGGAGGAGATTATGCTGAGGGAAATAAGGCAAGCAGAGAGACTCAATTATAATATGGTCTCACTTACTTGTGGAGCCTAAGGAGTAACATGGAAGACATTAGGAAAAAGAAAGGAGAAAATGAAGGGGGAGAAATCGGAGTGGGAGATGAACCATGACAGACTATGGACTCCGGGAAACAAACTGAGGGTTTTAGAAGGGAGAGGAGTGGGGAGATGTGGGAGCCTGGTGATGGGTATTGAGGAGGGCACGGATTGCATGGAGCACTGGGTGTTATACACAAACAATGAATCGTGGAACACTGCAGCAGGAACTAATGATGTACTGTATGGTGACTAACATAACATAATTAAAAAAAAAAAAAAAAAGGATGATTCCTAAATTGTTGGCTTGAGCAACCGGGTGGAGATTATTTTGACTGGGGAAAATCAAGTGTTCCCTTTGGGATGTGTTACACTTTAGATGTTTAAGATGTTATTAGGTAGATCTTCAACTATAGCCGTCAAACAGCAGTTGAATATGTAAGTGTGGAGCTCAGCAGGGAGGACTGGGCTGCAGACACGGATTTGAGAGTCATAGTCATAGCTTATGGATAGCATTGGAAGCAATGGTACTTAACAAAATAGCCTTGAGAGAACATAAAGAGAAAAGGGAGAGATGACCAAGGCCTGAAACCAGCATCATTCAACAAGTGAAAGTTGAGTTCTAGAGGATCAACTAACAGTGGAGAAGAGAAAAAAGCACAGATAACTACATATCCATGAAACACTTTACTTCCATTGAAATGTGGGAACAAATATTTTTAAAGACCTTAAAAGTGAATGACTAAGCTGGCAAAAAAAAAAAAAAGTAAGGAAAATAACTAGGGGCCTAAAATATAACATGCTTTTCTATGTTTGAGAAACAGCAAAGAAGTCATTTTGGCCTAAGAGAAGTGAGCTCAAAGATAAGAGATATGAGGTCCAGAATTCATGGCTGGGGTAAGATGAGATGATCAAGAGAAATGGAAGAAATTATGGTGCAAACAGGGACACATGTTGGAGTCATATTCTTGTTCAGGCAAGAGGGAATAAGATCTACTACACAAATAGCAAGGATGTACTTTGATGGCCGCATGAACATCTCTCCATTGAAACAAGAGTGTGGGTGCACAGCAAGTTACATGAGTTGGGTTGGAAGTTTATCAGAGTTATCTTTTAATTGCCCTAGTTTTCTTTTATGTTTTTTTATTAACATATAATGTATTATTTGCTTCAGGGGTACAGGTCTGTGAATGATCAGTCTTATACAATGCACAACACTCACCATAGCACACACCCTCCCCAAGTTTTCTTAATGAAATAAGGAATACCATTACTATCTATAGATCAGATTGGGAGGTTTAAGGAGAAAAGAGAAGATATGAAATTATATTATTGAAGAATGAAAGAGTATGAGAACTAGGTCAATACATGATTATTCCAAGGCAAATCTAGTAGGCCATATGAGGTTAAGGTTCATGAATATAAAGACCAATCAGCATTTTTGTAGTTTTCTCAAACCAAGTTAAGCTGTTCTCTGGTACAGGGTGCCAGCTATAAAGATAGTTGGACTTAGCTAGGGTTGAGCTTACCAAGTTAATATACAATTTTTTTTAATCTAGGGGGAAAAAGGTGTATGCCAGGGACCAATTAATATAATAAATAATAAAAATATTTTTAAATCTGCAATAGAGGAGCACCTGGGTGGCTCAGTAGGTTAAGTGTCCAACTCTTGGTTTCAGCTCAGGTCATGATCTCATGGGTTGTGGGATCAAGCCCCACATGGGGTTCTGTGCTCAGTGGGGAATCTGCTTGGGGTTTCTTGCCTTCTGCCCCTCCTCTCACTTGTTCTTTCTCCCTCTCTCTGTCTCTCTAAAATAAAAAATCTTAGAAAAAAAAAAAACTGCAGTAGATGTGCTACATATAAGATGATATCCAGCAAAATGGAGAGTTGGTAAAATGAAAAATAGCTCTAAACAAAATACCAGAAGAGAACATGTTAAAGATAAAGGATAATGAAAATTAAAAAATAGAGTAAAAATGTCCAACATATAATAATTGTAAATTGCATAGTGGGAAATGGGAAAAAAGCAACACCTTAAAGCTATCATGGCTCAGAATTGCTAAGAAATGAGAACTCACATATAAGAAGCACAACATGTTCCAAGCAAACTAAATAAAAAGAAGCATATGATTTGGAAACAAAGGAATAAAACTTCAGAATAGCAAAGATTAAAGCAAAGATCTGTTTTTTTCTGTTGATTTATTTTATTGCATGTAATGGGTACTGATTTATCTACAATATACTCAAACAGAACTCCCAGATTTATGCTTACAAAGTTTATTAGGCAAATAAAGTTATTCATATCGCTCAACCAAGTCTTCAAACTTGCTGAAGACATGCATATAGGCTTATAATATCTGCAACATATGCTGGTTGGCAGTCTGCCCTAAATTTTGTGGATTCATCTAGAAAGGAGAATGTTAAGTCTATTAAAGTGAAATGTAAATTATTTTTATAAGGCAAAGATTTTAAAGTGGCCAAAAAGAAAAGAAAAAAGGATTATTTTTAGAAAATGACAGAGGTACAGTCAGCTACAAATAACAACAATTAGTTAAGAAAGTGGAATAATATCTTCAATATAATGAGAGAAATCACAATTATAATCTACAATTATAAATCCAGTGAAACTACCTATCAAGAACAAAGGTAGAAGATTTTCAGATTAAAAAATCAATCTACTGCTCATAAAACCATATTATAACTAATCCTAAAGTATGTACTAAAGGACAAAAGGATGCAATCTCAGAAGGTCTGAAATTCAGAAAGGTAAGTGAGGAAAAGATACACATATAAGTAAATCTAAATTATTAAGTACATCTAAACATTCAAAAAAAAGAAAAATTATAAAATCAATTTGAGGGATTAAAAAAAGATTGAAAATTTCTAAGAAATAATTACATATAATTCCAGATGGAATGGTAGGTTAACCATATTAATTTACTTTCAACTTTTTAAAATCTTTTTAAAATTTTTAAGTAGGCTCCATGCCCATTGTGGATCCCAATGTGGGGCTTGAAGACCTTAAGATTAAGACCTGAGCTAAGATCAAGAGCCAGATGCTTAGCCAACTGAGCCCCCCCACTGCACCTACTTCCAGCTTTTTACACTATATTGTAAGGGCGCCTGGGTGGCTCAGTGGGTTAAGCCTCTGCCTTCAGCTCAGGTCATGATCCCAGGGTTCTGGGATGGAGCCTCACATCAGGCTCTCTGCTCACCAGGGAGCCCGCTTCCTTCTCTCTCTCTGCCTGCCTCTCTGCCTACTTGTGATCTCTGTCAAATAGATAAAATCTTAAAAAAAAAAATTCACATTCTTTTCTTGGTAATTGAGAGATTAAGCAAACCAAAATATCTGCAAAAGTAGATTCCAATGGACAATTTTTTTAAAATGCTGTAATGAACACATATGAAACTATAATAGTGGGAAATATGCAATACTTTCAAGCATATATAAAACATTTTTAAAAATTAATATCCATGAAACGAACCTTGACAGAATCCATAGGACTGATATATAGACAATGTTTACTGTTCACGGCACAATTAAGTTAGAATAATTTAAACAAAAACTTGTTTGAGGGGTGCCTGGGTGGCTCAGTGGGTTAAGCCTCTGCCTTCAGCTCAGGTCATGATCTCAGGGTCCTGGGATGGAGCCCCGCATTGGGCTCTCTGCTCAGCAGGGAGCCTGCTTCCCCTCCCCTCTCTCTGCCTGCCACTCTGCCTACTTGTGATCTATCTCTCTGTGTCAAATAAATAAAATCTTTAAAAAAAAAAAAGTTTGAAAATTACAAAAAATTTCTTAAATAGCGCTTTCAAAAAAAAAAAGAAAGGAAATCACGAATTTCTTAGCATGGAATAAACGAAAATATCAAAATTAGTGAAATGGAGCTAAAGCAACTCTTAAAGGGAAATTTATAACCTTGGATATTGTATTAAGAAAGGCAGTGTAATCAAAAGAAATGAAATCTTGCCATTTGCGACGACATGGATGGAACTAGAGGGTATCATGCTTAGTGAAATAAGTCAATCAGAGAAAGACAACTATCATATGATCTCCCTGATATGAGAAAGTGGAGATGCAACATGGGGGGTTTGGGGGGTAGGAAAAGAATAAATGAAACAAGATGGGATCGGGAGGGAGACAAACCTAAGAAACTCTTAATCTCACAAAACAAACTGAGGGTTGCCGGGGGAAGGGGGGTAGGGAGAGGGTGGTTGGGTTATGGACATTGGGGAGGGTATGAGCTATGGTGAGTGTTGTGAAATGTGTGAACCTGGTGATTCACAGACCTGTACCCCTGGGGCTAATAATACATTATATGTTAATTAAAAAAAAAAGAAAGAAAGAAAGAGGCAGTGTATACATTAATGAGCTAAACATAAAAATATGTTTGTAGCTAAACATACAAATTAAGAAGTTAGAAAAACAGAATAAATCTAAAGAAAGTAAAAGAGAGGAAATAGTAAAGAAAAGAACAGAAATTAATAAAATAGATTACAAAGACAGAAAGGGAAGTGTAATTGATAACTGAGTTTGTGTGTCCACCGAGGTATTCCCAGAACGCTAGATCGGTATGGCCAGCTGCCCATTAGACATCTTTTCTGTGATATCTAATTGCCATTTGAATCTCAGTGTGGTTTTTTTCATCCCCACACACTCATCCCCCACCCGTAGAGTTGCTCCTGGACCAGTCTTCTCTAAGTTAAATGATAAATCCATTATTCTGGCTTCTCAAGTCTCTTGACCTCTCTTTCCTCATGGCACCTCCAGTTAGTGAACAAAACCTATTGGCTCTTTCACCATTTTGGTAGCTCAGGGGCTTCTCTAAAGTGGAAAAACCTCACGTGCATTTTATCCTATTCTATCTCAAAGATGGAGTTACAGAGCTCAAACTCTAGCAAGACAAGAGAGTAACGAGAAGCTTGGGAAATTGGGGCTAGAGAAGAGGGGATTGTCAAAGAACAAGTAAACGAAGGGTAAACTGCCTACTGTAAAGTAATGGGAAGGCAATGGGAAGATTATGTGGGTATTTACTCTGTGCTTTCAAATACCATCTTAGTTATTGGATCAAATACATCTTTTCTCTTCTTAGAACTTCTCTGCTCAAATCAAAAATATCCAGGGCACATAAACAACAATGATATAAAATCCTCTTTACTGATTTAAAAAAAAAAAAGGTGGTATATGAAGAATCAATTGGGGTCCTGTCCTGGCTCTGCCACCTCGGGGGTGAGTTGTCAGAGGCATTACAACTCTGTGCTTCAGTTTCATTTTTGATAATGAGGGTGGTAGACTTAGTATGATCACAGAAGTATCTTCTGCCTCAGAGGGGCCATGATTCCAGGAGCACAGAGCAGGGAAGGCACTAGTACCCTACACCTATAATTCATCTAGGAAAACTTGTAGATGCTTTGAGTTGCAAACCAGGAGCTTGGTATAAAGTATTTTGTCATTACGATTGTTAGAATGGGGTATTTCTGTGTTTCACCTCTGTGAAGTCTGACTTATGAAAATGGCCCAGCTTGCTTGAAGTCTGATACAGAAGGACAATACTGACATTTTGTGTTTTAATCCTGTGCCCTTCCTATACCCAACCATCTTTAGGAGCTGTTTCAGCAAAATTACCTCCTTTCGTGCTCTCCACATGTAAAGTTGCAGTTGAGAGAAATTTCAAATCTTAAACTATGTCTCTTAAAAACAGTATCTCTAAAAATAGAAAAAATGGACAGTCTGCTGCAAAAGGAAAATATTTCTTAATTAAATCAGCCATTTCCAAAAATCTAAGCTAATGAGATATACAAAGCTTTTATCAATAAATTGACATTCAAGGACATTTTAAATATTTTTGCCATATCACCCTCACTTGAATTTATTGCTCATGTTTACAGGTATGGGTATACTCCTCAGTTTTATTAGAAACATCTGAACAATATGTAGCCTTGACCAGAAATTGACCATAAAACTAAGAACTAAAGTCCATGCATTTCTTTTAATAATGAAGGCTTAGCTCTCTGCTCCTGGGCATATTCACATAATGTGCCCGTAAGCTCTGTTCCATATCCAAAATTATGATTAGTATATTTAATCAATGGTTTCTGTTCTTATTGGGGCTATCAACATATCAAAATGGTATGTGCTAATTGGATGTAATAACTGCTGAGACTTTAGGGCTAATATAAAATAATGACTAACATTTATTGAGCCCTTACATGCTAGGCTCTATGCTAAGCAATTTCTGTGCAGTGTCCCTTTTATTCCTACACAGATATTACAGGTTAGGTACAGGTAAGGTTCTTGGTGTCTGGGACCCTGACTATCCTGTTCACCACTGAACAGCAGTGCCTGGCATTGAGTAGATTTTGAATGTAATTATCAAATGAATGAGCAAATACCATGACCATTTTAGACATTTAAAACTAAGGCTTAGGGAGATTAGAAGATGTGCTAGTGAGTGATACAGCTGGTATCTGAATCCAGGTTTGATTGCAGAATCCATGCTTTGAGTCACTCCCTTTGCCTGATTTGGTCATTGACCCCAAGTTTTCTGAATTCGAGGGATGTTACCTCATATTAGATTATGCTTAATTTTGAACTCCTTGAAGATCAGAATTCAGTTGAGTGTATTTCTGTCAAGCAGTCATAATTTACATAAGTCAAAGAAATTACAGACCTCCTCAAGGAAATACTTGCCCCTAACTCCTTAAGTGTAAAAGATCCTCTTTTTCAAAAAGTGAAAATATTTCCCCATCAAAGTGGTAATAGAAAACTGATATGAAGGAGGAAGTGTGGTCTTGCTGCTTAAAATGTGGTCTGTGGGGACGCCTGGGTGGCTCAGTTGGTTAAGCGGCTGCCTTCGGCTCAGGTCATGATCCCAGCGTCCTGGGATCAAGTCCCACATCGGGCTCCTTGCTCTGCAGGGAGCCTGCTTCTCCCTCTGCCTCTGCCTGCCACTCTGTCTGCCTGTGCTTGCTCTCTCGCTCTCTCTGACACATAAATTAAAAAAAAAAAAAAATGTGGTCTGTGCTTGGCAGTGTGAACATCACCTGGGAATCTTTGAAATACAGAAGCTCAGACCCACCCAGTTCCACTGGATCAGAATCTACATGTTAAACAAGTTCCCTAGGGTCTCAGCCCTGGCTACAGTGTAGAATCGTCAGTTTCTTTAGATACATATAATTTTTTTTTAGTATAGTTGACACACAATGTTATGTTAGTTTTAAAGCACAACATAGTGATTCCATAGCTCTGTAGGTTGTGCCACGTTCACAAGTATAGCTCCCACCTGTCCTCAAACAATGCGAGTTCAGTATCATTGCCTCTGTCAGCTTCTGAGAACTAAGGATGCAGACTATACCCCAAACCCAGGGATTTGGATTTAAATGGACATTAACTGGGGGGAACTCAAAGCCCCCCAAAGCCAAGTATAGGGAGGTGCTGAGGTTGAGAACTAGAATTATAAGCCCGAAATGACCAAGTGTAGGTTTTTGTTTTTTGGGTTTTTTTTTCCCAGTGGCTCCACTCACTGAACAAATCATACAACTTCTGTAAGTTTGCCTTGGAATATATTCGGTGAAAATAGCATACACCCCTCTCCTTCAGAGGAGTTGTAACAAACAGACACAAAAAGCTTTAGGAAGTTTAAAGCACAATGTACATGTTATTTTTATTATTTTTGTTGGGTTTAGCTGCAAGTGTAAACTCTAAAGTTCATCATTTGAACATCAACATTAGCCTTATTTTAAATAACTTGGAGTGTGCAGTGGAATTTGTTTAGAAACTTGGAAATTATGAAAGCAACTGAAGATATAAAAGCTCTTTATAAACCATATGAGCATTAACAGAAGAGTGTCTAAATCAAAGCCAATTCTGCATCATTTCTGTGTGACACCGATTATCAGCCCAAAGTGTAACTATGTTGGTAATTGGAACTAAGACATACCCACTATGTGAAGATACCTTTGTCTGGTCCTGCTTAAATCACAGCAGAAACTGGGACTTTCTCTTTAATGACGTGTAAAGTGCTTTTGAACCAACATCTTTATTTGGGGCATGCATGAAAAATATATCCTTTAAATATTATTATTATATATCTTTTTTTTAAGTATGTAAAAGCTAGAAATAACCCGTGATAGACTTTCACTACCTTTCATTATTATATTTTTTTGTAGTTATGCCTTAGTAAAATCCCATAATTCACAAAGTAAGAAATATTTATTAATCTTCAAAATCAGAAAAATATTCTAAATGTGCTTTAAAAGCTTGAGTATTTGACTCTATCAGATGCAGTAATTTTTACTGCATGTAAGATGATGTCATCTTAAAAGAAAGTCAAAAACACTTGTAATCACTAGAACAAAACATGCATAACATTATATCTTGTGTACCTTAGAATTTCAGCCATAAATACTGATTCTAAGAATTTGATACAAAATTCTGATGTTATAGGCCAATATGTAGTTTTAAAAAAAGGAAGATTTGAAGAGGAGAGAAATGCTTGAAAGCAACCGCCTTGTTGCTGAAAGTTAGGCATAGTTAATAGGTTAATTTCTGTTTATTGAATAAGAGAGCCCAATGCTGATTGATATAGTAATTTCAGTGTTTGCTATGGCAAATATTTAGCTCATTATCAGTTTTAATAGCATTTTGCAGAACAAGCCTTTTCTTGACATCTAGAAAATACTATTAAATTTCCCTGCATAGATACATTGTTATGACATGCAATAACTACTTGAATATAAAGGGGATTAATAATTTAAAAGGTGTTAACAAATTAGGGCCATCATTAAAAATAGACTTTGAACCATTTTGTAGCAAAATCAGATTGAGGTAATGCTCTGCTCTTATGATAAAGAATTACTGCATTAATTCTGCAAAGTGAACTTATTGCTCCTATTCGTCTCCAAAACCCTGGAGCATTAAAAGACAGGAAGAATGAAATGATCACTGCATTTTTTTCAGGCACAACAGCTCTAATATTTCCATCACAGTTTCACAGCTCAGCCAGCCTAGATGTGTTAATGGGGGGGAAAACCTTCAAAATGTCATCTTTTTCTTTAATTTTGCTTTTAGACTGTCCTATAAAATTGGGCCAGATTTTCTCAGACAGTTTATAATAATAAATAGAGAATTGTATTTAACTTAGGCAGCATCAGTATTGACTACATGGCTTAATACTGTTTTGCGTCTGACTTTTTAAAATTTAATCCACGAGCATGTTGAGGATCTTCTTTCCGCATCAGTTACCCTCCTGATGGCTGGAGTTGACTCGGCTGATGGAGATCATTAAGTAGTGTCCCCTTCCTTTTTCACTACTCCACGGACATCTCTCCTAAAACTAAACACTTTTGGACGCAGAGGACAGCCCCATCAGAACTGTTTTGTCAAGAGAAATTGATAGCTACACTCTGCCCTTTGAATCTTCAAATTGAACACTCGATTTTCTGTGCTTTTTCTTCGTTTCCCTTAAAAATGTTATATATGATAACATATTTGGAAAGAACTGCCATACTCGCTGATAACTAAATTCTCTGTGCAAACTATTAATATGAACTGAAAAGAAAATGAAAATTGGTGTAGAAATTGCAACTATTGCGCATATGTGCATAGAATCACAGATTACTGAAGATTATTGAAGCTCATTTTTTCCAACCCTTGCATTTTGAAGTTGAGGAAACTAAGGCCCAGAGAAGCTTAACCCATGTGGCTGAGGGCTGTTAGAGCCTCTGTATTGTTATTTTTATACCAGCCATCCCTGAGTCTGAAATTCCTGTATTTCTCAATACTACTTGAGTACTTCATTGATTACAGCTGTGAAGTACAACAAATTCTGGTTTTAAGGCCAGCTGACCTAGAACTTGAATCCCCAATTATGCACATATCTTTGAGAAAACCACTTGACCTCTCATTAGCGTCGGTTTCCTCATCCACGAAATGTAGATACTAATACCCTACTTCAGAGGTGCCCTGTGAATTAACTAGATTATATATGTGTAAGTGCTGGAAACTATAAATCTTTATACAAATAATAAGTCATTATCATTAAGAAGGAATGTCTGCTTTCACTAAATTAAGGCATTTTGTTATCTGGGAGGGGAATTATTAGTTAGCTCACACGTTAACAAGGCCTTGAGGCAATGGGACAAAACAATACGTTTTCATTTGGGGGAGAAGAAAGGTAGAGAAAGATCTAAGGCAATGGCAATTAGACCTGAACAGTGAGGCACCAAGGGCAGTTGTTAAAAATAGCAGAAAGGAAATGGAGGAGATGGGGAGCTCCATTTTACAACTAAGAAAATGGAGGTTTGGAGAGGTTAAGTAATTTGACTCCAATGATGCAGCCAGAGAGTGATAGAAGCAGGACTAAACCCAGGGCTCTCTGATTCCAGAGACCAGATATGACTGACTACCAGGAGAATGAGTTTCAGTATCATAAATAGGATGAAATTTTGCACGAAGATCATCATAGGACATTCTTCTCTCATGTCAGAAGCTGGAGGTGAAACATACTATGAAGGAAGTCTGAGGACACACTAGAGATCTGTGATGCCAACTTGCTAAAGCAGTGATGGAAAAAATGTTTTATTTACAGCACGATTCCGGGCATGATTCTGAAGGAACACTGATTGGAATTTGTCAATGATCTTTTTAACCTTTGACAATTCATTTAAGAACTGAACAACTTCTGGGGCACCTGGGTGGCTCAGTGGATTAAGCCTTTGCTTTCAACTCAGGTCATGATCCCAGAGTCCTGGGATCGAGCCCCACATCGGGCTCTCTGCTCCGTGGAGAGCCTGCTTCCTCCTCTCTCTCCCTGCCTGCCTCTCTTGCCTACTTGTAATCTGTCTGTCAAATAAATAAATAAAAATCTTTAAAAAAAAAAAAAAAAGAACTGAACAACTACTAATTGTCTGTTCCAATAACACCAACTTCGCCACCAAGGCTTCTTAGCAATTATCCATCCTTCCGACAGTCTCTTCTGATCTAACTAAAGGCTCTGTTTCCTTCTTGGATTGTAAATTGACTGTGAAGAAAAATTATTTGACAATTCATTAAACTTTGTGATTTCATCCTCTACCAAAGATTCCATAAAACCTAATCCTGCAGGATATGTATACATAATGTCATTTAACCCAGTGTTGAAAATCATTGCAATGGAATTTAGCAATAATGAGACTAGTGGTTTTATCACAAACCCACTTTTTAAAAAATTCTAATTTCATTTTCTTGTTAATTTTCTTTTTACCAGACAGGTAGTCCACATGCAATAAATATTCTGTTACTAAAACATTCTATTTATTTAGAAATATGTAGCCCTACCTATCCCCCCCGAACAACAAAGCCTTCTCAGCCACCATCAATGCCAAAATAAAGAATTATTATCTTTATATTTGAGAATCCTCATTGGTGTAGAAGTAGAGAAAGAGAAGCAACCATAAAAGTACTAGCAAAAAGAGGAATTTGTTCTGTGGTAGATGCCAACTCAACGACCAGACTCCCACATAATGAACTCCTGATCAAAAGCACCTTTCCTTGGACACCTGGGTGGCTCAGTCAGTTAAACGTCTGACTCTTGGTTTTGGCTCAGGTCATGATCTCGGGGTTGTGACATGGAGCCCTGGGTCAGGCTCAGCTCTGGACATGGAACCTGCTTAAGATTCTTCCTCTCCCTCTGCCGCCCCCAACCCCCCACTCACATGTGCCCGCTCTCTTAAAAAAAAAAGCGTCTTTCCTTACATGTCAGAATGATTTGCCTATATATATTTTGCTTCTCTTTTTTGAGCTTCAGGAAGTAGGCAGAAGTTAACAGACATTTGTTTTTAAATGCAAACATGTGTAAGACGGTTATGGCCATTCATATATTAGAATTGATTGGTTTACTCTGGTTGCTTGCTTCCTAATTTAGCTGAGCCTAGCTGAACTAAGACACTGTGAGTCTGAGTAAATAATTTTTTGACTCAAAATCTCACTGCTCTCCAGATTTATTCTGTTTCCGAAATCCCCAATTTGCCCCTAATGTTCTGCTTTCCTTGAGAATTCCGCTATCTGACCCACATATGCGTTCACGGCAGAGGCTATATATTCAAAGCAACAGTCCCCTCTAGAGAGTTAAAGCTTTAAAAACATTTCAGTCAATGTTATTGACAGTTGATTTATATCCTTTGAATTTGCACTCCTGACCAAGATCCATGTTTTTAACCCCAGCCAGCCGTAGACTATCTGTAGCATTTAAAATGGTAAATCTGGGTAGATGCCAAGGTCTGCCTGTCTTTTGAAGGCTGCCTGTCTAATCAATTCACTTGGTTTGGGGTCACATTATAAACCAAATCAGTTGTGTTAGTGTGCCGAAGTAGGAACAGTGATACCTTTTTATCACCGAAGGATCACATGCTTACATGCAGAAATGCTGCTTCAGGAAGGAATTAGAAATTATACATAATGCTCTCATTTCTGTAGGTAAGATGAAATTTAAAAGAGTTTTAGTTCCAAATTTAGCCCTTTCTTTGATTTAGAAATTAAAACCTGGAAAGCTGAATGCGTTTCGCCTAAATATTAATGTGTGATTTTTGATTTCTTTTAAAGAAACAATGGAGCATTTAAATTATAATTTAACTTCATTAAGAATTACTTCCTGTGAAAATCTTATCTCTTTCATGCAAATTTGACTTAATACATTTCTCTTTATTTTGATGATGTAATGTTCTAAATCTTAAAAATAGCAGACAATTATACTTTAATTATTTTTAAATAAGCCTTAAAATTCTTCCAAACCTTTAACTGCATTTTTAAATCTATAGAATGATGAACTAGTACATGAAAGTCTGACTTGTAACATTAATGAAGTGGTGTTTTGGTTTTTTTTTGGTAACTCATATAAAAATACAGACATAATGCTTATGGCCAAACTTCAAATCAATAAGCCTATGCATGAGAAATGAAATAGTCTAATCTGTACACTGGAAACTGATGATCTATATGGAGAGAAAAATGGGAAAAAAAGAAAAGAAAAAAAAACCTCTTTATAGTTGCTGTCACTTTTAGCAGACAGTAAGAAAAAACACTCACATTAGCGGCACCTCAGGACATGATCATCCTTTTGAACTGAATTTATTCAGTACATTTCTGTTCCTCAGCACTATGTCTCCAAGCATCGCTTTACTCAACATTGTTAAGAGCCTCAGTCTGGAGTGATCCTTTTATTATATTTTGATCATCTGTAGATAAAATGTCAAGCACAAGTGATGTAATAGAAGCAAATGATATCTATGTTTGAACACGATAAAAAAAAGAAAGAAAGAAAGAAAAATCCCTTACCTAAATTAGCCTAGGTATACGTACTCCCCTAAGCTGATTCAATTTTAAAGTGTTTTCTTTTTAAAATTAAGTATTCTTATGAAAATACTTATAAACCAATTAACCAGGGAACCACCTGCTAGTAATGCCTTAAGGAATATTGCTCGCTGGGGTGACTGAGGCTTGGAGTTGTGATAGGCTATGATACTATTAGGCCCCCCAGCCGCCCAGCAAGAGGGAGGAAGGCTGCATCTGTCTCTCCAGTAGCCCCTTGAGGTTAGCTTAGAGCAGTGCTTCTGCTTTGGAAGAAGCTGTCAGCCCTCTGGGCTACAGAAATATGCTGTTTTTAATAAGAACCTTGCACAAGACAGTAGCTATGATTTGGAGTCTATTTTCTCCCCACTACCACTCTTGAAATGGAACAGATCACAAGTTGATTGAATAGTCAATGCCAAGCTAGTTCTGCATGTTAGAAATCACTTTAAATCTATATGTTAAACTTTCAAAAAGTGGTTTGAATAACATGCTTTTTGGGTATATCCTCCACTCTGTGCTCTGGAAACAACTCTTGCCATGGGTGAAGACTGGGACTATGCAAATTAAGTTCAGGTAGGCGTCGTCACCCTCCTCCCCTCTGGCTGAGCAATAACCAACCCTGATACATAGTGTGATCTTTTCTCTAAAACAAGTATAGAACTTGCATGGAGTCCGCCTGTGAATATTAATGCACAATCTCTGAAAAAGGAAATCGGTGCAGATTGGAAAAGAGGATTTTGGGGGAAGTCTGTTAAGTGCAACAAGTTTGAAGATCACAGCCTATGACTTTGACTTCTGGAACTCACTATAACTGGTGACTAAGAGGAAGAAACTGAGAGCACCCTGCTATGTTCTCTGCCATCAATCAGTCCACTGAAAGATTTTGCCTTTTTTCAAAAAATGTGTCATTGCAAATCTAACTGAAAGCTAAGAGGTAAGCACTGCCGTTCCCTGTGTTACCTTACGAGCACTGACTTCAATGCAGTTGCTCATCACCTGCAACAAACCCTTTTCGATCCTACAATACTTACACCAACAGTAATTTGAATATGCATGAATGTTATGTTTAACCATGCCCTACACTGCACTCCAGTTAAAGCAGGGACACCTGAATTCTGTAACCACCAAGCACCGAGCTGGACTTGGAACTGGAGTGTCAAGAGCAAAAATGCCTCCTACTTAGTAAAGTCAGAAATAGGAGAACCAAGTCTCTAGTGGCGACTGGAAAGATTTTTCATCCATATCTCCATGAATATATGACCCTTCAGCATAAAGTTAACGAAGAAATTAAGAGCTTCTCCTTTATTTAAAACAGTCATAATTCGGAGGGGAAGAGAACACCCAGCAGAGTGCAGGCAACGGAGAGGAGAGCTAAATGAGTTCAGCACAACAAAAGAGGCTTGCAGGTCCTAAGAAACTGAGTTACACACCTGAAGTAAAGATTGATGAGAGGAGTTCTGGGCACCAAAAGCCCTAACTCCCTAAGAGATGGAGAGAACATTGCAAATGCAAATGCATTCACCGCTCTGGAAACTTCATCCCTAGGGAACTCACTGAGAGCCTCAAAGCCAGAAATAACTTCAGCTAAACATTTGCACCTTAAAATTGAAATAGCTAAGCTTTGTGGGGTTGTCAATAATTGATAACTAATGTAGACTCCAGGTGTATATTGTTTGTGTATTTTTTTAATTGAAGTGCAGTTGACATACGACGTTA
>PISX010030494.1:0-18635 GCA_004024625.1 Mellivora capensis | reverse complement strand
TTTTACGTCTTCTTCGATTTCTTTCATGAGTGTTCTGTAGTTCTTCGAGTACAGATCCTTTACCTCTTTGGTTAGGTTTATTCCCAGGTATCTTATGGTTCTTGGTGCTATAGTAAATGGAATCGATTCTCTAATTTCCCTTTCTGTATTTTCATTGTTAGTGTATAAGAAAGCCACTGATTTCTGTACATTGACTTTGAATCCTCCCACGTTACTGAAATGCTGTATGAGTTCTAGTAGTTTGGGGGTGGAGTCTTTCAATGGAAGAATGGATAAAGAAGATGTGGTCCATATACACTATGGTGTATTATGCCTCCATCAGAAAGGATGAATACCAGACTTTTGTAGCAACATGGACGGGACTGGAAGAGATTATGCTGAGTGAAATAAGTCAAGCAGAGAGAGTCAAATTATATGGTTTCACTTATTTGTGGAGCATAACAAATAACACGGAGGACATGGGGAGATGGAGAGGAGAAGGGAGTTGAGGGCAATTGGGGGGGAGATGAACCATGAGAGACTATGGACTCTGAAAAATCTCCTGAGGGTTTTGAAGGGGCGGGAGTGGGAGGTTGGGGGAGCCAGGTGGTGGGTATTGTGGAGGGCACGCATTGCATGGAGCACTGGGTGTGTTGTAAACTATGAATTCTGTTACACTGAAAAGAAATAAAAAGAAAATTAAAAAATAATTTAACATATGTCTGTGTAAAAAAAAAAAGTTGTGTATTCATCCGCATAATACTCCATGGTATATATGGACCACATCTTCCTTATCCATCCGTCCATTGAAGGTCATCTTGGTTCTTTCCACAGTTTGGCGACCGTGGCCATTGCTGCTATAAACATTGGGGTACAGATGGCCCTTCTTTTCACCACACCTTTATCTTTGGGGTAAATACCCAGTAGTGCAATTGCAGGGCCTTAGGGAAGCTCTATTTTTAACTTCTTAAGGAATCTCCACACTGTTCTCCAGAGTGGCTGCACCAACTTGCATTCCCACCAACAGTGTAAGAGGGTTCCCCTTTCTCCACATCCTCTCCAACACACGTTGTTTCCTGTCTTGCTAATTTTGGCCATTTTGACTCATGTGAGGTGGTACCTCAATGTAGTTTTAATTTGAATCTCCCTGATGGCTAGTGATGATGAACATTTTTTCATGTGTCTGATAACCATAAAAATTTTTTTAAAAAGCAGAACAGATTTAAAAACTAGTCTGTTTCCAAGGAAGAAAATAAAATTGAGAAACCTCTGGCAAGATTTATCAAAAATAAAAGAGAAAGCCCCCCAAAAATAACATCTGAAATCAATATATTTCTCTGGGAAACAAACAGGGTTTTGGAGAGGTGGGGGTCAGGGAATGGGTTTACTCGGGGACGGGCAATAAGGACCTGTGTTGGATGAGCACTGGGTGTTATATACAAAGAAAGAATTGTTGAATACCGCATCCAAAAGTAATGGTGGCTAACTGAACGTAATTTAAAAAGGAATTTAAGCAGATAATGTTGTGAGAATATATAAATAAATCTAGAATCCTAGGAGGGACATTCCCGAATACAAATCCTGAAATTATACTCAAAATTTTTGTTTTCAAACCAGGGGTGGCTGGGGGTGGGTTGAGGATGAGGGAACTGGCTGATAGGCATTAAGGACGGCACTTGATGGAATGATCCCTCTGGGTTATATGCAACTGATGAATCACTAAATTCTACCTCTGAAACCGGTAATGTACTGTGTGTTAATGGTACTGAATTTAAATAAATAATTTTAAAACATAAAATAAGACATCAGGGGTGGTTGGGATACATTGGGGAGAGTATGTGCTATAATGAGTGCTGAGAAGTGTGTAAGTCTGATGATTCACAGACCTGTACCCTTGGGGCTAATAATACATGATATGTTAATAAAAATCAAATAAAAAAGAAGTCAGTCTGACCTAGTGTGTCATTCAAAGTCCTTGTTTTGAAAAATGCCACTGGACTTTTGATAGGGTTGGCACTGAAATTATAGATTGTTCTGGGCAGCATCGATATTTTAACAATTTTTATTCTTCCAATCCATGAGCATGGAATGCTTTTTCATCTTTTTCTTCTGGAACAAGCAATCCTAAAATTTGTATGGAGCCATGAAACACCCCGAATTGCTAAGGAAATGCTTAAAAAAAAAAAAACTTGGGACATTACGTTACCTGATTTCAAGTTTTATTACAAAGCAGTGATCACCAAGACAGCATGGTACTGGCACATAAACAGACACACCAGTGGAACAGAGTAGAGAGCCCAGAATGGACCCTCAACTCTATGGTCAAAGAATCGTTGACAAAGCAGGAAAAAAATATACAGTGGGGAAAAAAAGTAATGATGTACTGAATGGTCACTAACATAACAAAAACTTTTAAAATGCTGTAATAGAGAAAAAAATTCTCTTCACACATTAGAATACTGCTGAGTGAAATACATCAAGCAGAGAGAGTCCATTATCATGTGGTTTCACTTATTTGTGGAGCATAAGGAATAACATGGAGGACAGGGGGAGATGGAGAGGAGAAGGGAGTTGGGGAAAATTGGAGGGGGAGATGAACCATGAGAGACTGTGGACTTGGAGGAACTAACTGAGGGTTTTGGAGAGGAGGGGGATATGAATTTGGGTGAGCCTGATTGTGGGTATTATGGAGGGCACGTATTGTAGGTGCAGCCACTTTGGAAAACAGTGTGGAGATTCCTTAAGAAATTAAAAAATAGAGCTTCCCTATGACCCTGCAATTGCACTACTGGGTAGTTACCCCAAAGACACAGATGTAGTGAAAAGAAGGGCCATCCATACCCCAATGTTCATAGCAGCAATGGCCACAGTCGCCAAACTGTGGAAAGAGCCAAGATGCCCTTCAATGGGCGAATGGATAAGGAAGATGTGGTCCATAAACACTATGCAGTACTAAGCCTCCATCAGGAAGGATGAATACGCAACTTTTGTATCAGCATGGACAGGCCTGGAAGAGATTATGCTGAGTGAAATAAGTCAAGCAGAGAGAGTCCATTATCATATGGTTTCACTTACTTGTGGGGCATAAGGAATAACATGAAGGACATTGGGAGAAGAAAAGGAAAATTTAATTGGAGGAACGCGGAGGGGGAGATGAACCATGAGAGACTGTGGACTCTGAGAAACAAACTGAGGGTTTTGGAGGGGAGAGCGTGGGGAGTTGGGTGAGCCTGGTGGTGGGTATTATGGAGAGCACATAGTGGCTGGAGCCCTGGGAGTGGTGCATAAACAATGAATTCTGGAACTCTAAAAAGGTTGTTTTAAGTGGACATAGTGTGCTCTATGTAATCTTTGGAAAGCTGCCCATCATAAAACAAAACAAAACAAAATATAATGAATATCGTTGCACTCTCAAGTATTTGAGCAATAGAAGCCCTAGAAATAAAGGTACATCTAAAACAAACTATAGAAATGATCCCTGAAAGTATACTCTTGGTACATCTAAAACAAATACAAAATTATATATTCTAGAAAATTAAAGCTAGTGAAGGTAACATGAAGATCAATAGTAATGTGGGGACAGAGTGAAGAAGGAATGAGGAAGGAAGAATTGCAAAGAAAATACAGGAAATTTGTGGGAAATTGGATTGCTTGTTCTCAGAAATGCTGGTTCTGACCATGTCACACAATCTACATGTGTGTAGTCATCCAGTATCAAGTACACACATCACGGCTATTGCAGGTAATCCCAGAGGTGACTTGGGAGGAAAGTAGAGATAGTGAAATGTTAGAGCCTTGAAAATAGAACTGCACAAACAATAATTCTTTCTATATTTTAAAGAAAATCTAAAAGAAGCAAAATCATCTTGTCCCCATCACAGCAGGGCTTCTACCTTCCTCATGAACCTGCCCATTCTGTCCTGCAAGTGATTCACAGGACAGGAGGTCTGGGGGGGGGGAGGAGCCCAGGCGAATTCCTGGGGATCGCACCCCACACATGCTCTTGGACACCTCACACAACCTCTATAATTCTGGGTGTACGTACAAAACTCTTTATGGTGTAACATGAAATAAACCCCAAGAAGTGGCTGAATGTGTAAAAAGAGCACACAGAAGCCAAGTTTGTGCTCTGGAAAATCACATAATAAATAAAATCATTTTTCCCAAACCCTGTCAATGCCACAAAGTCACAGCAGTCACACCTGCTCTGGTCACTGCCTTCTCCATCAGCTTAGATCCCAAGCTGGATATATAGTCAAATGACGTGCAAATAGGGCCCTCTTTCTGCTGATTAAAACAGCCCAGTCTGGACCCAGCAGCTGGGAGAGGCGACCCAGCCACGGTATTTCCAGGTGTTCCCACTCACTAATCAGTAAAGAATAGAGTGAACTCACCATGGAGTTTGTGCTTGGTTGGGTTTTCCTTGTTACTCTTTTAAAAGGTAGTTTACAGAGAATAAGAGACCTTGAGTGTGAGAGTGGATACCAGTGAGAGAAACAGTGGGTGTATGACAAATTTCCTGACCAGGATGTCTTGTGTCTGTAGGTGTCCAGTGTGAGGTGCAGCTGGTGGAGCCTGGGGGAGACCTGTTGAAGCCTGGGGGTTCCATGAAACTCTCCTGTGCAGCCTCTGGATTCACCTTCAGCAGCTCCTTGCTGAGCTGGGTCCGCCAGTCTCCAGGGAAGGGGCTGCAGTGGGTCGCAAGTATTAGTGATGGAAGTAGTTACACATACTACGCAGACTCTGTGAAGGGCCGATTCACCATCTCCAGAGACAACAGCAAGAACACGCTGTATCTGAAGATGAACAGCCTGAGAGCTGAGGACAGGACTGTGTATTATTGTGCAACAGACACAGTGAGGGGACATCAGTGTGAGCCCAGAAACAAACCTCACTGTAGGAGAGGATCTGGACTCCAGGGGGTGCACACCACTCACCAGTTCTGTCTTTAAGCCCCAGGAGCAGGCACAGCTGGAGCATATGGGCAGGTTTCCTGTAAGGGTCTATGGCATTCATGCCTTCAAGCTTTTTCCTCAAGGGAGCCTCTCTGGACACATGATTCTGTGCTTCCTCTTCAGTCTCTGACTTAGAAATTTGGGAAAACGACTATACAAACAACCACAAAAGACAGTGTCACTTACACTTGCTTGTTCCTATCCCTAAATACCACTATTACAAATATCTCCATGTATGTCATCTGAACCTTACAGGAGTCCCAGCTACTCTCTCTGTTCATTAGAGGACCACCCAGCTCAGTGTGCAAGCTTGGCAAAACCAGTGAAAAGTGCGTGCTGGATGTGAGCCCAGAGAGGCATCAACAACGCAAAGCACGAGAATTAACAGTCCTGGTAGAGTCTCAAACTTGAACTATACTCACAGTATCGATGTTAATGACAACGTGGGAAAGAGGAGGAAACCTGCACCAGGATGTTGTGTGGATACAGAGTCTGAAGATCACAGACACACACAGAGACACACATACACACCCAAGTGAATATAAAACTTTTTTAAATTTTTATTTTATTTTCTCAGAGTTCCAAGATTCATTATTTATGCACCACGCCCTATGCTCCATACAATAGATGCCCTCCTTAATACCGACTGCTAGGCTCATCCATCCCCACACCCCCTCCCTTCCAAAACACTCAGTTTTTTCCTCATAGTCCACAGTCTCTCATGGTTCACCTCCCCCTCCGATTCACCCCAATTCACTTTTCCTTTCCTTCTCATAATATCCTCTGTGTTATTCCTAATGTTCTACAAGTAAGTGAAACCATATGATAATTGACTCTCTCTGCTTGACTTATGTCACTCACCATCATCTCTTTCAGTCCCGTCCATGTTGATACAAAAGTTGGGTATTCATCCTTTCTGATGGAGGCATAATATTCTATTGTATATATGAACCATATCTTTATCCATTCATCCGTTGAAGGGCATCTTGGCTCTTTCCACAGTTCTTTGACTATGGACATTACTTCTATGAACATTGGGGTGCAGATGGCCCTTCTTTTTACTACATCTGTATTTTTGTGGTAAATACCCAGTAGTGCAATTGCAGGGTCATGGGGAAGCTCTATATTTAATTTCTTAAGGAATCTCCATACTGTTTTCCAAAGTGACTGCACCTACTTGCATTCCTACCAACATTGTAAGAGGGTTCCCTTTTCTCCATATACTCTCCAACACATGTTGTTTAATGTCTTGTTATTTTTTCCATTATAACTGGTATAAGGTAGTATCTCAATGTGGTTCTGATTTGAATCTCCCCAGTAGCTAATTAGGATGAAAATTTTTCATGTGTCTGAATAGTCATTTGCATGTCTTCAGTGGAGAAGTGTCTGTTCATGTCTTCTGCCCATTTTTTAACATGATTTTCTGGGTTTTTTTGGGGGGGGTGTTCAGTTTGAGATGTTCTTTATAGATCTTGGATAAAAGATTTTTCAGTAATGTGTTTTGCTAATATCTTCTCCCATTCTGTGATTTCCCTCTTTGTTTTGTTGACTGTTTTCCTTGCTGTGCAAAAGCTTTTGATCTGGATGAAGTTCCAAAAGTTCATTTTTGCTTTTGTTTCCTTTGCCTTTGGAGATGTCTTGAAAGCAGTTGCTGTGGCTGATGTCAAGGAGGTTACTGCCTATGTTCTCCTCTAGGATGCTGATGGATTCTTCTTGCCTCACATTGAGGTCTTTAATCCATTTCAAGTTTATCTTTGTGTATGGTGTTATAGAATAGTCGAGTTTCATTCTTCTACATATAGTCCAACGTTCCCAGAACCATTTATTGAAAAAATTGTCTTTTTTTCCACTGGATATTTTTTCCTACTTTGTCAAGTATTAGTTGACCATAGATTTGAGGATCCATATCTGAGCTCTCTACTCTGTTCTACTGGTCTGTGTGTCTGTTTTTATTCCAGTACCATGCTGTCTTGTTGATCACAGCTTTGTATTAAAGCTTGAAATCATAATGCCCCCAGCTTTGTTTTTCTTTTTCAACATTTCCTTAGCAATTTGGGGTCTTTTCTGGTTCCACACAAATTTTAGGATTGATTGTTCCAGCACTTTGAAAAATGCCCATGGAATTTTGATTGGAATGGCATTGAAAGTGTAGATTGCTCTAGGCAGGATAGACATTTTAACAATGTTTATTCTTCTGATCCATGAGCATGGAACACTTTTCCATATTTTTGTGTCTTCTTCAATTTCTTTCATGAGTGTTCTGTAGTTCCTCAAGTAGAGATCCTTTACCTATTTGGTTAGTTTTATTCCCAGGTATCTTATGGTTCTTGGTGCTGTAGTAAATGGAATAGATTCTCGAATTTCCCTTTCTATATCATCATTGTTAGTGTGTAAGAAAGCAACTGATGTCAGTGCATTAATTTTGTATCCTACTGCATCACTGAATTGCTGTATGAGTTCTAGTAGTTTGGGGCTGGAGTCTTTTGCGTTTTCCACATAAAGGATCATGTCATTAGTGAAGAGAGTTTGACTTCTTTCATGATTTGAAAACATTTTATTTCTTTTTGTTTTCTGATTGCTGTTGCTAGGACTTCTCGTACTATGTTGAACAACAGTGATGATAGTGGGCATCCTTGTCATGTTCCTGATCTAAACAGGAAAAGCTGTCAATTTTTCCCCATTGAGAATGATATTCGCTGTGCATTTTTCATAGATAGATTTTATAAAGTTGAGGAATAGTCCTTCTATCCCTACACTTTGAAGAGTATGAATTAGGAAAGAAGGCTGTATTGTGTCAAATGCTTTTCTCTGCATCTGAGAGGACCATGTGGTTCTTCTCTCTTCTCTTATTGATTTGTTCAATCACATTGATTGATTTGCGAATGTTGAACCATTCTTGCACCCCAGTGATAAATCCTGCCTGTAACTGTCTCTCAAATCAATGTGTTACCTAAAATATAACCCATGAGAAATTATATTAGGTACTGAGCATATTTATGTATAGCCTTAAGAAAAACATACTGGTAACAGGCTTCTGGGGAAGAGGACGATATACATCCTTGAAGCTGATCAGTTGGGGATGCCAGGTTAGCTCAGGGCGGAACACCACCTGCTCCATTTTTCTGCTATCTCCCTTTCCCTGGAGAGCACCTGTGGCTAATTGGATGATTCCTTTGAATGTGCTTGCTCAACTATAAACTATATAATGATTGGTCAGATATATTTTTCCTTCCTTCTCATTTATCTACAAGGCATATGATTAATGTGTAGCTTTCTTTGGCTCCTTTGTTGATTACTGGCTATATCTAATAAAAACGGGATTGAGGAGGATTTGTTCAGGGCGACAGTCTCTTCTACTGATGTCCTCTGCTCCCTCTCTCTTGCAGATGACTTGTTTGTGTCTCATTCTTCTCCCGTACGATGTCAGGAAGGGGAACCTACATGGTCATGTTGGTTAATCTTCTCAATGCACTGTTGGATCCCATCAGCTACGATCTGGTTGAGAATCTTGGCATCCATATTCAACAGGGATATTGGTATGAAATAGTCTTTTTTTGCTGGGGTCTTTGCCTGGTTTGGGGAACAGGGCAATGCTGGCTTCATAGAAAGAGTCTGGAGATTTTCATTCTGTTTCTATTTTTTGAAACTGCTTCAGGAGGATAGGCATTAATTCTTCTTTGAAAGTTTGGTAGAATTCCCCAGGGAATCCATCAGGTCCTGGGATCTTGTTTTTTGGGAGGTTTTTGATCACTGCTTCAGTCTCATTACTAGATATTGCTCTATTCAGGTTGTCAATTTCTTGCTGGTTCAGGTTTGGAAGTTTATAGGTTTCCAGGAATGCATAAGTTTCATCTAGGTTGCTTAATCTATTGGTATATAGCTATTGATAATAATTTCTCTTTTTTAATATTTTATTTATTTATTTGACAGGCAGTGATCACAAGTAGGCAGAGAGGCAGGCAGAGAGGGGGGGGGAAGCAGGCTCCCTGCTGAGCAGAAAGCCCAATGCGGAGCTCCATCTCAGGACCCTGGGATCATGACCTGAGCCAAAGGCAGAGGCTTTAACCCACTGAGCCACCCAGCCGCATTTTTTTTTATTTCCTTGGTGTTGGTCGTGATCTCTCTCCTTTTCATTCATAATTTTGTTAATTTGGGTCTTCTCTCTTTTCTTTTGGATTTGTTTGGCCAGCAGTTTATTGACCTTATTAATTTTTTTTCAAAGAACCAGCTTCTAGTTTCGTTGATGTGTTTTACTGTATGTCTAGTTTCTAACTCATTGATCTCTGCTCTAATCTTAATTATTTCCCTTCTTTTGTGTGGAATTGGCTTAATTTGCTATTGATTTTCCAGTTCTTTAAGGTGTAAAGAGAGCTGGTGTAATCTCGATTTTTCAAAACTTTTTTTTTTTTTTTGACGGAGGCTTGGTGTCTATATATTTCCAGTGCTTGGTCGATTCTGGAGAATGTTTCATGTGTGCTCAAGGAGAATGAGTATTCTGTTGTTTAAGGATGGAATGTTCTGTATATATCTATGAGGTCCATCTGGTCCAATGTTTCATTCAAAGCTCTTCTTTCTTTACTAATTTCCTGCTTGGATGATCTTTTACTGAGAGTGCCATGTTAAGACCCCATACAATCAATGTATTCCTATCAATATGACTCTTTACTTTTATTAAAAGGCGGCTTATGTAGTTGGCTGCTCCCATATTGGGGGCATATATATTTGCAATTGTTAGATCTTCTTGGTGGATAGACACTTTAAATATGATGTAGTGTCCTTCTGTATCTCTGACTAGAGTATTTAAGTTAAAATCTAATTTATCTGATATGAGAATTGCTATCCCAGCCCTTCTTTTGATACCCGTTGGTATGGAAGATGCTTCCCCGCCACTTTGTTGTCAGTCTGGATGTATCTCTGGGTTTCAAGTGAGTGTCTTGTAGACAGCATATGGACAGGTCCTGTTATTTTATCCAGTCTGCAACCCTGTGCCATTTTCTGGGAGCATTTAGGCCTTTCACATTGAGAGTGATTACTGAAAGATACACTTTTATTGACATCATCTTGCCTGAGAAGTCCTTGTTTCTATACTGTCTTTGTAAATTTCTGGTCTATATCACTCTTGGGTTCTTTCTTCTTTTATAGAACTCCCCTTAATATTTCTTGTAGTGCTGGCTTGGTGGTCACATAGTCTTTTAATCCTTCCCAGTCTTAAAAGATCTTTATCTCTCCATCCATTTTGAATGTCATTATTGCTGGACAAAGTATTCTTGACTGCATGTTCTTCTCATTTAGTGCCCTGAATACATCTTCCCAGCCCTTACACGCTTGCCAGGTCTCTGTGGTCAGGTCTGACATTATTCTGATGGTCCTTCCTCTGTACATAAATAATTTCTTCCTCCAGTGCCCTTAAAACCTTCTGTCTAAAATTATGATTCACGAATCTCACAATTAAGTATCTGGAGGTCTTTCTAGACTTGTTCATATTGAGGGGTATTCTTTCTGCCTCTAGGTCATGAAAACTTGTTCCATTCCCTAGGTCAGGGAAATTTTCATCCAGAATTTGTTCAACCATACCTTCTAGTCTTCTTTCTTTCGCCACCCTCTCGGGGATCCCAATAATTCTGATGTTGGAACATTTAATGGTATCCTTTATTCCACTTGGTCTGGCCTTCTTTTCATGGCCTCTAAGCTGTTTTTTCCAGGCCTCCTCCTGACCCTTCTTCTCTATCAGTTTGTATTCTAGACCACTCATTCAATCTTCTGCCTCATTTATGCTAGCTGTTAGAGTATTTAGATTATGCTGGATCTCGTTGGTAGCATTTTTTAGTACTGCCAGATCAGCCTCACGTCTGCCCTTAGACTTTCTATGTTGTCACTAATGGTCTTCTCCAACCTAGCCATTACCCGGATAGTTGTTATCCTGAATTCCCTTTCTGACATATTGTTTAGGTCCATATCCAATAGTTCTGTGGCAGAGAGCATGGTCTCTGAATTTTTCCTCTATTGGGTATTCCTCCTCCAAGTAATTTTCATGATAGCTGGTTGAGGGGATCTATAGATCTAGGTAAGGTGCAATATAGAAAGTTTCGGAGCAATTGGAAGTCAGTACTGAAAAGAAATAAAAAAGAAAAAGTGAAAGACAGAAAACCTAGCCAAAATTAGCCCCCAAAGTAAGATTTATAAGGTACATAAACGAAAACCAATAAAAAGAACAACAAAAGTAAAAGATGAGGGGAAAAAAAGAAAAACCCATACAAAATGAACCCCAATAATAAGATTTATGTAGTACAAAAACAAAAAACAAATACACAGAAACACTAACAGGAGAATTAGTTGGGAAGGTGGTTATAAACCCTCCATGTGGGTGAGGAAGTTTATTTTGGTACTCTCTGGGTGAATATTGTTATCTATTATATATATCTATTATATATATAATATATATATATTATAATATTGTTAAAGGACTCAAGTTTCCAGAGATACAGGGAAATTAAAACCAGTCCATATATATATATATATATATATATATATGTAGTATTGAATAGGGAGAAAGGATTACCTTGAAGCTTATATCTATATGTATACAAAAGAAAAGGAAATAAAAAGAAACACAGGTATGTATGAAAGGTTCAAGTTAAAAAGTTATTATGGAATATGTTATATTAAAATTCTATATTTAATGGCAAGTATGTTAAAAAAACTGAAAGGACACAAATTATGAGAACAAATCCTGATGGTTTTGAAGGGGCAGGGGGTGGGAGTTTGGGGGATCCATGTGGTGGGTATTATGGAGGGCACGCATTGCATGGAGCACTGGGTGTGGTGAAAAACTATGAATTCTGTTACACTGAAAAGAAATAAAAAAATATAGCAAAGTGCTGCCTTACAGTAAGTGTTCAATAAACATATGTTGAATATGTATTCTATTCAATATGGCAGACTAGGAAAAAAAAGAGAACAAATTTTTTAAAAAGAAAAAAGGAAGAAAGAAAAGTTGTATCTATGAAATACACAGGTTTGGAGGCAATAACAGCTGCTTAATAATTTGTTTTCTCCTGATGTTGGGGTTTTACAGTTTTATGGGAACCCAGTGGTGGTTTTCCTCTTGTTCTTTCATCTTGTCTTCTGGGGGCGGGGGCTGCTGCATTGTTTTTCAGTAAGATCTGCTTGGGCTGAGTCATCCTGCCCCCTATCAGGGGGCTTGGCTCTGTGGAAACCAGTTTCTCAGGCTTTTGTTCTCTGAAGATTTTTGTTCTTGAGCAGCTATTTCGGCGTTTGGGAGGATTAGTGGAAAGTAAACGGACTGCACCCAGGACTCCACCTCAGAGAGAAGCCCCAGTCCGCTCTGCTCTGCGTGGTCCAGAACACATTGACTCCGCCTCTCCAAACTCCAACACACTGCATCATCTCACAGGTGGTGCACACACCCAGCTATGGTCTCAGTGGTCGCCCAAGGTCCCCGCTTGTCTCTGTCCCCACCCTGTGCCACTAAAACTGCAAGCGATATTGGTCTGGGTGAGCCCAAACCCAGATGACTGCCATTGCCGGGACTGCTGTCTGGGGACCACACCCATGTCAGGTACTCTTGTTACATCCCCCAATAATGGGTCCATGATTAAAGGAGCGAGACTGATACAATGTGAAGGTCAAGCAAAGCTTTATTCCATGCCAAGCATCATGAATCAAACCAAACGTTCAGGGCTGCACCTCTTGCAGAGAGGGCGACCTCTCTCTGCTTCACAGACTAGCTTTTAGGGGCAAAGGCCATGGGGTTGGGCCTGACCATGCACAGGTGGCCAATGAAATTGTAACACACAGAGAAAGCTGCACAGTCATGCTAGGTCACATATAAGTGACCAATTGAATTACAATTTACCCTTTAGTAGACATTTGAACTAGCCTATCACCTTGGTCAGAATTGGTGCCCAAAAAGTGAGGCCCATACTCCTTGGTAGCTAGGGAGACAGTATGCACCCCCCACACACTGATTGGATGTCTCCACCTGGCCTGACCCACCCTTGTATTTTGGCTTTGTTACCTGGGACCGGTTTCTGGGATTTGTTTTTAAGTAAGTCCCCTGGGGGGAAGGGAGGCAGGACAGTTTAAGTTTTACTGCATAAACAACAAAATGACTGTTTAATCCAAGATGGAATCGCTCTGGCTAAATAGGCCCTTACACTCTCACACCCAGCAGAGGCACAGGTCATGGAAGGCTGTGGGTGGAGGGATCCCAACCGGAGTTCACCCTAGGTTTTCCCAGGCATGGGCAGGAGTGCACCCAGCCTGAGCTATGGTAAAAGAAGCAGAAAGCCATGGGTTCAGGGGCCACAGACAGAAGCCCCACCTGACTCTCTCTGGCATAGGTGATGGCCACCAGTGACCTTCCTGGGACTGTGGGCTTAGACTCCTGACCATGACCGCCAGATTCCAACAGGTGCCCCTTCAGACGTTTTGCTACTTTTGAGTGCTTTTAATCATTCTCCAAGTTTGCTGCTCCCCAGTCACAGGGCACTTTCCTATTCGGGTATTACTTCCAATGGGTCACTTCTGGTGGCTCCCTCTCTCTGTGGTTTATCCTCCGATATCAGTCTGAGAGTTCTCATTCTGCTTGCCTCTCCACTGGTGTCTTCTGCACCATAGAGATTCAGAGTGTATAATCTTATATCCCAGGCTGATTTTCTGGGTGTTCAGAGTGTTCTGGTAGATATTTAGCTCATTTTAGGAGACCGGTTGAAACGTGGTCTTCTGCCTCTCCATAATCTTCTAGATAAGCCCTCTCTGCTCTATGTTTTGAAAAAAAAATGATATCATGAAAATGATTCATCATCACTAGCCATCAGGGAGATTCAAATCAAAACCACATTGAGATACCACCTTACACCAGTTAGAATGGCCAAAACTAACAGGAAGAAAAAGAACGTGTATTGGAGAGGATGTGGAGAAAGGGGAACCCTCATACACAGTTGCTGGGAATGCAAGTTGGTGAAACCACTTTGGAAAACAGTGTGGAGATCCTTAAGAAATTAAAAGTAGAACTACCCTATGACCCTGCAATAGCACTAATGGGTATTTTCCCCAAATACAGATGTAGTGAAAAGAAGGGCCATCTGTACCCCAATGTTCATAGCAGCAATGGCCACAGTCACCAAAGTGTGGAAAGAACAAAGATGTGCCTCAGCTGACCAGTGGATAAAGAAGAAATGGTCTACGTACACTATGGAGTGTTAAGCCTCCATCAGAAAGGATGAAAACCCAACATTTGTATCAACATGGACGGGGCTGGAAGAGATTATGCTGAGTGAAATAAATCAAGCAGAGAGAGTCAATTATCGTATGGTTTCACTCATCTCTGGAGCATAAGAAATAACATGGAGGACATGGGGAGATGGAGAGGAGACTAGAGTTGGGGAAAATAGGAAGAAGAGAAACAAGTAGGCATAGAGGTAGGCAGGGTGGAGGGGAGCAGGCTCCCGACTGAGCAGAAAGCCTGATGGGGAGCTCAATCCCAGGACTCCCAGAACATGACCTGAGCCACAGGCAGAGGCTTTAACCCACTGACCCACCCAGCCTCCCAAAAAATGCATCTTTTTAAACAAACAAACAAACAAACAGAATACTACATATTGTCAAAGTGCCATCTAAACAAAATGATCTAAAAACAATGCAATCTTTGTTTTTAACTTGCAAAGAATTCACCCTACATCTGGAGCTAATTATATACTCAGAGGACATGCAAATAGGGTCTTCCCTCCACTGAATAAAACAGCCCAGCCTGGACCATGAAGCTGGGAGAGGAACCCCAGTCCTGGGATTTCCAGGTGTCCACACTCACTGAGCGGGACAGAACACAGAGAACTCACCATGGAATTTGTGCTTGGCTGGGTTTTCCTTGTTGCTGTTTTAAAAGGTAATTTATGGAAAACAAGAGACATTGAGTATGTGAGTGGATACGAGTGAGAGAAACCACGGGTGTGTGATGGATTCCTGACTAGGATGTCTTGTGCCTGTAGGTGTCCAGTGTGAGGTGCAGCTTGTGGAATCTGGGGGAGACCTGGTGAAGCCTGGGGGGTCCCTGAGACTCTCCTGTGCAGCCTCTGGATTCACCACCAGCAACTATGACATGAACTGGGTCTGCCAGGCTCCAGGGAAGGGGCTGCAGTGGGTCGCATACGTTAGCAGTGGTGGAAGCACATACTATGCAGACTCTGTGAAGGGCCGATTCACCATCTCCAGAGACAACGGCAAGAACATGCTGTATCTGCAGATGAACAGCCTGAGAGCCGAGGACACGGCCATGTACTATTGTGCGAGAGACACAGTGAGGGGACATCAGTATGAGCCCAGACACAAACTTCAAACTACAAGAGTATCAGACCAGCAGAGGGTGCACATTCCTCACCAATTCTGTCTTCAATCCCAGGAGCAGGTGCAGATGGCAGTTATGGCATATTTCCTATCAGGGTCTGGGGTTTCCTCTCCATAGAGCAGTTTCCACAAGGGAGCCTTGCTTGACATTATTCTGTGCTTACCTATTCACTCTCTGACTTAGAAACTTAGTTGTAACAGGAAGATAAGCATGCTAACATGCACAAAACACAGATTCAAGTACATTAGTTTCCTCTTGTCCTTAAATACCAATAAATTACAAATATCCTGATGCAAGTAACAAAACTTTTAAAGGAATCACAGTGGCAGTCACTGAGGATCAAAAAACCTCCAGAAGAGCCAGGATATCACATAGACACACACACACACACACACACACACACACACATATAAAACCTCTATCACCACCATATAATTTCTCTGCTTCAAAAGTGGTCCTAAGACAGAAATACACAGCATACAGGAAGACCTCAAGAAGCAAGAAAAATATCAAATAAACCACAAGCACTACAACTAAATGTGCTAGAAAAAAACCCCTGAAACCTACTATATCAGAAGGAAGGAAATAGCAAGATTAGAGCAGAAATAAATTACATAGAAACTAGGAAACAACAGAAGAGGTTAAAGAAACCAGGGTCTAATTCATTTTTTAAAAATCAATTAGCCATTTGTATGTCTTCATTAGAGAAGTGTCTGTTCATATCTTCTGCCCATTTTTTGACATGATTATCTGTTTTCTGTGTGTTGAGTTTGAGAAGTTATTTATAGATCCTGGATATCAACCTTTTGTCTGTACTGTCATTTGCAAATATCTTCTCCCATTCCGTGGGTTGCCTCTTTGTTTTGTTGACTGTCTCCTTTGCTGTGCAGAATAGGGTAATAGGGTAGCTCTATATTTAATTCCTTAAGGATCTCCACACAGTTAGCAGAGTGGCTGCACCAACCTGCATTCCAACCAACAGTATAAAAGGGTTTCCTTTTCTCCACATCCTCTCCAACACATGTTATTTACTGTCTTGTTAATTTTGGCCATTCTAACTGGTCTGAGGTGGTATCTCAATGTGTTTTTTTTAAATATTTTTATTTATTTATTTGACAGGCAGAGATGACAAGTAGCCAGAGAGGCAGGCAGAGAGAGAGAGAAGGAAGCAGGCTCCCTGCTGAGGAGAGAACCCAATGCGGGGCTCGATCCCAGGACCCTGGATCATGACCTGAGCCGAAGGCAGAGGCTTTAACCCACTGAGCCATCCAGGCGCCCCTCTCAATGTGGTTTTGATTTGAATCTCCCTGATAGCTAATGAGGATGAAAATTTTTCATGAGTCTCTTAGCCATTTGTATTTCTTCATTGGAGAAGTGTTTGTTCATGTCTTCTGCCCTTTTTTGACATGAATATCTGTTTTGTGCATGTTGAGTTTGAGGAGTTCTTTATACATCCTGGTTATCAGCCCTTTGTACTGTCATTTATGAATATCTTCTCCCATTCTATGGGTTGCCTCTTTGTTTTGTTGGCTGTTTCACTTCCTGTACAGAGCCTTTTGATCTTGATGAAGTCCCAAGAGTCCATTTTTTATTTTGTTTCCTTTGTCTTTCGAAACATGTCTTGAAAGAAGTTGCTGTGGCCAATGCCAAAGAGGTTACTGCCTATGTTCTCCTCTAGGATGCTGATGGATTCTTCTTGCCTCACGTTGAGGTCTTTTATCCATTTCAAGTTTATCTTTGTGTACAGTGTAAGAGAATGGTCGAGTTTCATTATTCTACATATAGCTGTCCAATTTTCCCAGCACCACTTATTGAAGAGACTGTCTTTTCTCCATTTGAACTCCATTTGAACTGTCTTTTCTCCATTTTTTCCTGCTCTGTCGAAGATTATTTGACCATAGAGTTGGGGGTTCATAACTGGGCTCTCTACTCTGTTCCCCTGGTCTATGTGTCTGTTTATTGCCAGTACCATGCTGTCTTGGTGATCACAGCTTTGTAGTAAAGCTTGAAATCAGGTAATGAGATGCCACCAGTTTTATTTTTGTTTTTCAACATTTCCTTAGCGATTCGGGTCTCTTCTGATTCCATACAAATTTTAGGATTATTTGCTCCAGCTTTTTGAAAAATACCGGTGGAATTTTGATGGAAATGGCATTGAAAGTATAGATTGCCCTGGGTAGGATAGAAATTTTAACAATGTTTATTCTACTGATCCAAGAGCATGGAATGGTCTTCCAACTTTTTGTGTCTTCTTCAATTTCTTTCATGAGTGTTCTGTAGTTCCTCGAGCACAGATCCTTTACCTCTTTGGTTAGGATTATTCCCAGGTATCTTATTATTCTTGGTGCTATAGTAAATGTAATCCATTCTCTAATTGCCCTTTCTTTATTTTAATTGTTTATGTATAAGAAAGCAACTGATTTCTGTACATTGATTTTATATCCTGCTGACTCACTGAATTGCTGTATGAGTTCTAGTAGCATGGGCAGGAGTCTTTTGGGTTTTCCATATAAAGTAGCATGTCTTCTGAGAAGAGAGATAGTTTGACTTCTTCACTGCCAATTTGAATAACTTTTTTTTTCTATGTTGTCTGATTGTTGTTCCTAGGACTTCTAATACTATGCTGAGCAAGAATCGTGAGAGTGGGCATCCTTGTCTTGTTCCTGATTTCAAAGAGAAGGCTGTCAGCTTTTCCCCATTGAAGTTGATATTCAGTGTAGATTTTTCATAGACAGATTTGAGGAAGTTGAGGAATGTTCCCTCTATCCCTGTACTCTGAAGCATTTTTTTTTTTGTTTTTTGAACACATTTACTTTAAAATGATTTATACTTTTCAGTGGTACCTGGGGGCTTAGGCAGTTGGGTGTCCAACTCTTTTTTTTATATATGTTTCTTATTTCATTTCTTTTCAGTGTAACAGAATTCATAGTTTTACACCACACCCAGTGCTCCATGCAATGCATGCCCTCCATAATACCCACCACCTGGCTCCCCCAACCTCCCAACCTCCTCCCCTTCAAAACCCTCAGGTTGTTTTTCAGAGTCCATAGTCTCTCATGGTTCATCTACCCCCCCCCCAATTTCCCTCAACTCCCTTCTCCTCTCCATCTACCCATGTCCTCCGTGTTATTTGTTATGCTCCACAAATAGGTGAAACCATATGATAATTGACTCTCTCTGCTTGACTTATTTCACTCAGCATAATCTCTTCCAGTCCCGTCCATGTTGCTACAAAAGTCGGGTATTCATCCTTTCTGATGGAGGCATAATACTCCATAGTGTATATGGACCACATCTTCTTTATCCATTCATCTGTTGAAGGGCATCTTGGTTCT
>PISX010030493.1:0-18650 GCA_004024625.1 Mellivora capensis | reverse complement strand
TTGAATATGTTAAAATATTAGTCTCTATTGAAATTTATACTTATCTGTATGTGCTTGTAATATCAAAAGGAGTTTACTTAGTTCTATCCATTTGATTATGTTGGTCTTAATGAATACAAAGTGTCAAATAACATGTTTCTTTGCTTCCTTCCTGCTCACATTCCCCCTCTTTCACACTGGGACAAATGTTCAATTTTTGATATATCTAAAACAGAGCCAGCAACCATGGCCCTGCCAGAGATGATTTCTAAATATTCTTAGAGAAACAAAGGGCAGAGCAACCCTCAGCCTCAGCCAGGCTTGTCACTTTGCACTACACACTAATATTGCATGCACCAGACTCCGGGCTTCCAAACCCAACTGTTCATTCTGCTCAGGGTGCATGTCCCTGTGGCAGCCTTCCACCAGCATTTTTCAAAGAGCTGAAACAAACAATCCTAAAATTTGTATGGAACCAGAAGAGACCCAAAATTGTTAAGGAAATGTTGAAAAAGAAAAACAAAACTGGGGGCATCATATTGCCTGATTTCAAGCTTTACTACAAAGCTGTGATCACCAAGACAGCGTGGCACTGGCACAAAAACAGACATATAGACCAGTGGAACAGAGTAGAGAGCCCAGATATGAAGTCTCAACTCTATGGTCAAATAATCTTTGACAAAGCAGGAAAAAATATACAGTGGGAAAAAGACATTGTCTTCAATAAATGGTGCTGGGAAAATTGGACAGCTACCTATAGAAGATGAAACTCGACCATTCTCTTACACCATACACAAAGATAAACTTGAAATGGATAAAAGACTTCAACGTGAGGTCTATCAAAATCCTAGAGGAGAACACAGGCAGTAACCTCTTCGACATCGGCCACAGCAACTTCTTTCAAGACATGTCTCCAAAGGCAAAGGAAACAAAAGCAAAAATGAACTTTTGGGACTTCATCAAGATCAAAAGCTTCTGCACAGCAAAGGAAACAGTCAACAAAACAAAGAAGCAACCCATGGAATGGGAGAAGATATTCGCAAATGACACTACAGACAAAGGGCTGATATCCAAGATCTATAAAGAACTCCTCAAACTCAACACACACAAAACAAATAATCATGTCAAAAAATGGGCAGAAGACATGAATAGACACTTCTCCAAAGAAGACATACAAATGGCTAACAGACACATGAAAAAATGTTCACCATCATTAGCCGTCAGGGAGATTCAAACCAAAACCACATTGAGATACCACCTCACACCAGCCAGAGCGGCCAAAATCAACAAGACAGGAAACAACGTGTGTTGGAGAGGATGTGGAGAAAGGGGAACCCTCTTACACTGTCGGTGGGAATGCAAGTTGGCGCAGCCACTCTGGAGAACAGTGTGGAGATTCCTTAAGAAATTAAAAATAGAGCTACCCTATGACCCTGCAATTGCACTACTGGGTATTAATCTCAAAGATACAGATGTAGTGAAAAGAAGGGCCACCTGTACACCAATGTTCATAGCAGCAATGGCCACAGTTGCCAAACTGTAGAAAGATAACTCTTTTCAAATAAAAGAAGTTACCTGAGTGGCTCAGTCAGTTAAGCAGCTGCCTTTGGCTCAGGTCATGATCCCAGGGTTCTGGGATCAAGTGCCAAATCCAGCTCCCTGTTTAGTGGGGAGAGTGCTTCTCCCTCTTCCTCTGCCTGCTGATCCCTCTGCTTATGCTCTCTCTCTGTGTCAAAATGAAGATTTTTTTTTTAAGATTTTTATTTATTTATGACAGAGAAATAGCGAGAGAGGGAATACAAGTACAGGAGAGCTGGAGAGGGAGAAGCAGGTTTCCTGCTAAGCAGGGAGTCTGATGTGGGGCTTAATCCCAGGACTTTGGGATCATGACCTGAGTGGAACACAGATGTTTAACTGACTGAGCCACCCAGAAGCCCCAATAAAGAAATCTGAAAAAAAAAAAAGAAGACTATGCTAAAAAAATAAACAAAAAAATTTAAAAACATATACTAGAATAATCTATATAAAAATTGTTTATTACAACAAATTATTACTAATAGTTATATAATAGTGTAAAAGTTGCAAGTTGTTTTGTAATTAACAGTGTTATTTTTTATTTAACTTTTTAAATAGAAAGTGCCCTTACAAGTTCAGGATTTCATTTATTTGTTAATATGCCAACTGTTAGGAAATTTTCTGCAATTCAAAATCCAATGCTGGATAGCTCTTCAATAGCAGTCCTGTATAACAAGCTGGTGAAATTATGCTTATTATAGAAATAATAGAGTTGTATCTAAAACCTTCCCATATTGCTTCAGCTTTTCAACTCTTGTGGGAATTAAAAATGATTAGACTCTATTTCTAGTGAAATTCCATTTGGGAATAAGGATGACTTAAAAGAAGGGAATAAACCTGGTTATTAAAAAAGAGACTCAAATAGAATTTGAATAATATGTTCTCATGTCCTTTTCCAACTATAGTAAAATTTTACTATAAATGTATGAGCCATTAGTCAGTTAGAAATCCAGTAAAAATAAAAACATAAAATATAAGTATGCTTCAGGTAAATTCACACAGGAGAAATTTGTGGAGAATAAAATCAAACTTGAATCAAACCCAGAAGGCATACACATTTTTTAAGATCTAGTAATAACCATATTTCTATGGCTTGATTATTTTTTTTCTTTCAGGTGTTGGATTACCATCCTTTCTGCATCAGCCTTTGAAAGAAAAAAAGTTCAAATCCACCTCAAAATTCTCAAAGATTTAATACTAGTGTTTTCCTACCTTACCCTGCCTCATTGTTATTCATTCCTGTATAATAAAGACTTATAATATGAAAAAATTTTAAATAAAAATTTTAGTCTGAAAAAAAAATACTAGTGTTTTCCCAATTCCTCATTTTCTGAAAGAACAGAGAGCTAATAAGATATACATTTTCCAAAAATCTGGTCTCTGTTATTCTGTACCAGGCAACTCACTAAGGAAAGCCTCTCCCATGCACAGAGGTATACAAGGGACGCAGGAAAGATATACTGAGGTGATTGGGACTCAACTGGAACCACCAATGCAAAAGGACTTACCATAAAGTGGAGCCATTTGGCCAAATATCCATGGCTGGTCAGCCACAGCCCACCACTTGAGAGTCTACAAAATCACAAACAACATAGCAAATCAATGGTTTCTTCCAACCACAGAGAGTACAGAATTTTGCCCTGTCCCACTTTCAGCACACCCAATCCAAAGCTCAGTACCTCAAGTATGTGCAAAGACATATAAAATATGACCAGTATTTTTTTTAAAGATTTTATTTATTTATTTGTCAGAGAGAGAGCGAGCCAGCACAGGCAGACAGAGTGGCAGGCAGAGGCAGAGGGAGAAGCAGGTTCCCTGCCAAGCAAGGAGCCCGATGTGGGACTCGATCCCAGGATGCTGGGATCATGACCTGAGCCGAAGGCAGCCGCTCAACCAACTGAGCCACCCAGGCGTCCCATGACCAGTATTTTTTAACAGTGATATAAAAATGATCTATATAAGTAAAACCATGTTTATTGTCTCAAAGTATAGGGTTTAATTCTGATTTTTTTTTTGGCTATAGTAAATTAACATTACAATCAAGTCAAATTATTTGTGTAATAAAGTAGAGGGGAAAAAAAGAATGAAAGTAAATTGGAAGGTGACAAAGGAAAAGATAGAAGGGAGAGAGAAAAAATTGTAAATTAAAGTTTGCCTCTCTAGGTTTTGGGTTTTTTTTGTTTGTTTCTCTGTTTTTTATTTAAATTCTAATTAGTTAATATACAGTGCAATATTGGTTTCTGGAGTAGAATTCCATGATTCATCACTTACATATGACAACCAGTGCTCATCATTAAAAGTGCTCTCCTTAATACCCATCACCCGTCTAACCCTTACTCCCACCCACCTCCCTCCATCAACCCTCAGTTTGTTCTCTTCATTAAGAGTCTCTCTTTTTTTATTTTTGTTTGACAGAAAGAAAGTGAGAGCGTAAGCCAGCTGAGAGACAGAAGGAGAGGGAGAAGCAGACTCCCTGCTGATCAGGGAGCCCCACATGGGGCTCGATCCCAGGACCCTGCGATCATGACCTGAGCCGAAGGCAGCAGCTTAACAGACTGAGCCACTCATTAAGAGTCTCTTATAACTGTTTTTTCCCCTCTCTCCTTTTTTTCTTTTCCCCCTTCCCCTTTTCATCTCTTTTCTTTCCTATATTCTACATATGAGTGAGATCATGTAGTATTTGTCTTTGTTTGATTGAGTTATTTCACTTAGCATAATACACTCTAGTTCCATCCACATCATTGCAAATTGCAACATTTCATCTTTTTGAGGCTGAGTAATATATATATACATATACATATGTGTATATATATATATATACACATGTACATATGCCACATCTTCTTTACCCATTCATTGGTCAGTGGGCATCTGGGTTCTCTCCATAGTTTGGCTATTGTTGATAATGCTGTTATAAACATTGGGTTAACAACAAAAGAAACAAAGGGTGTTGGTGAGGATGTGGAGAAAGGGGAACCCTTCTGCACTGCTGGTGGCAATGTAAACTAGTGCAGCCACTCTGGAGAGCAGTATGGAGATTCTTCTCTGTTTTGTTTTATCTTTAAAAATACAGGGCCCCTGGGTGGCTCAGTGGGTTAAGCCTCTGCCTTCGGCTCAGCCATGGTCTCAGGGTCCTGGGATTGAGCCCCATATTAGGCTCTCTGCTCAGGGGGCAGGGGAGCCTGCTTCTCCCTCTCCCTCTGCCTGCCTCTCTGACTACTTGTGATCTCTCTCTCTGTCAAATAAATAAAATCTTAAAAAAAATAAAAATACATCTAAATGACAGCAAGGAAACTAATTAATTCAGCTAATCAATATGTGGAATTCAGAGACATTTCTACCTATATGAAGCAATAGGATATTGGGATATCATATTTTTCTGTATCTATCAGTATCAGGCATATAGAACCAAAATGTCTTTGTTTATATATCTCTCAAGATCCCCTAGTTGCACTTTCTTTAGTTGGACTTTTATACTTATTTCTTCTACTTAGGGTTTTAATAGTAACATCAATAATGTATCATTTCAAATGTAAACAAAAACACTAGCCTATTATCTTGTTTGTACAAATCTACCTTATAATTTAATTTTAATACAGATGTGTATGAATACTTAGATGCAGCTTGAATCCATTAATTAATTTGCATTTTATGGATGTTGTTGGAATCTTAATATTATTGTACCTCTTAGAGTAGACACAGCATCCCAGGAAGTATGTCTTTCAATTATCTGCACAATTGTCTTGTTAGCTGGCATATGTTCTTATTATTGCTGTTACTATGAAGACTTTGCTAAGTGCAATAAAATTACATTTTAGTTTTCAGTGATTCCTAACAAAACTCTGGTGTCAAAATTTTGCCATCTCTATTGTGGATGAAGAAAGTGATAGCAAATTGTTTTCCTAGGGTTTAATCATTTGTGTCACACCAAAACTCATCTACTACAGTAACAGCCAATTTCTGATTGATAACACTTTGGGGGAGACCACATGTCATTTCTGTTTATTACAATCTTGAGATGGTCATCTCAATGCTTTTCTTAGCAGATATGTATTTAGCAGTCAGTGCAATATCACAGATGATTCTAATTGATACCCAAGTGAATAGCCTCAACAAAGAGGCCTATAATTAAAGAGCCACATGACTGAAAATGATGAATTCCCTCCTTCCCTTCCATGCTGTTTCTCCTAGAACAGGAATGAAATACAGATTGTGGCAGCAAGCCTGAAGTCCTGTGACAGTAACACAGAAGCCATCCATCTCTGTTCCAACCAACAAAAACCTTTAACCAATATTACATATACTTAGCGCAACAAAGTAATAATTACTGAAAACGCTCTAAAGTTACAAAGAGAACCCAGGAGGTACTTGATGTATGGATGAAACATTCCGTTTTAATATCATATGTTGATTTTTCTTATATCTCAACTTAGTTCCCAGCAGTAAGTCTATAAAAAGGTTATAGTATCATGTAAAAAAGGACTATAAAAATAAAATCTGGACATGTAAAATTCTCTGAATAACACTATGCCAATATCATAAGAACTGGTCAGAATTTCCCCCAAATAACTGAACCACTGATGCTTTAAAAACTCTCAAGGAGAAAAATTTAGATTTTCTGAATACAATGATGACAGCAGCTAGGAAGTATTGCAACTGAGCATGATTCCTTCAGGGTACGTGTGTGGACCAGCAAATCTCCTCAATGGAGAAATGCTTGCTATTTCTTATAGAGTCACTGTCATCGAGAACCAGCCTGGATAAAAATTCAATAGACTGGGGCACCTGGGTGGCTCAGTGGGTTAAAGCCTCTGCCTTCAGCTCAGGTCATGATCCCAGTGTCCTGGGATCAGCCCCGCATTGGGCTCTCTGCTCAGCAGGGAGCGCCTCCAACCCCCACCGCCTGCCTCTCTGCCTACTTGTGATCTCTGTCTGTCAAATAAATAAATAAAATCTTTAAAAAAAAATAGTCAATAGACTATTTGTTGTTTTTCTCAAATTCCAAACCAGGTAAATCCCCCGTAGTAGGATCCTGGGAAACGGATGTATGGTCAAAGTGGCAGAATTTATGGGAAATGAAGACAGAGTATTTGAAAGAAACATCTAGCAGACACAGCCCCTAAGAAGGAAGTGAGAAAGACAGAATTCAGTCTTTCTGGATTGAGCTGTCAGGCTGAAGTCACTAAAAAAAATACAGAATCCTAACTGAAGAAGACACCCAAGTAATAATTATTTTCAAATGCATACATTTCTCAGTCTAAGTAGTAATTAGACTTGAAAGTCCTCCCAATACCGTATCTTATGGCCTGGCCATGGTTTTCCTCTCCAAGATGGTTCATTACCTTCTTCATATTTTAATTTTCATTTTTTTGAACTGCTACTCTTCAAAGACATTTACAGTTTCTTTTTCACCCAATGATCTTAACATGAAGGTCTTATTAAATATAAAAAGTAATGATATGTTCTGGCCATAATCTTATTAAAGTGGATTGACCATAAATTATACATCATGTAGTCTTATGAATGCTATTTACATCTATGCAATTCTTACCATCGTTCTAAAAAATAATGTTCCTCAAAAAACATTTTATCAAATGAATAATGGGGCTATATGGACACCATATAGGAAAACACAATTAAGAATAATTAATTTTAAGCAGTTTTCATAGTAGATGTCTGAAAACATCATGCACATGGTCATTGGTATTTGGCATTGTTTTTAGAAAAATGCTTTGTATCTTCCACTAATGCTTTTTGTCTTAAAACATCTTATAGTAACCCCATTAATCTGAACAAACTCAACAAATGCAGAGCAAGGCTGTTTTGGCAGAAGGACAAAGGACACTTTCCCCTCAGCTCATAACAAATTGTTTTCATTAAGAACAAATGGTCTTGGAGCATTATTTTACTTGAGTCTCTGACTGGTGACAAGCCCAAAGGGTAGACCTGGTGTTCACTGTAAACAATTAGTATGGGTCTCAGCAAGTGGAGTATCCTTCTGTAGTTTAAAAATTCCATATTTTGGGAGCATGAGATGGGCCATTTCAACTGTTAAACATCAGTTTGTAATAACTTTTAGTAGTGTTTTATAGCTTCAGACTATGTCTATAAGTAAGATAATTTTGAATAAAATAGATACCATGAAATGGAAGAAATTTTTCAAATAATCTTATTTTTATCAACTGATATATTTCTTTTCTGAGGTTGCATTAAGGAATGAAGTGTTTTTTAGATACCTTAACAAAAGCATCTAGTTCATTTATCTCAAGGTCTTTCTATACTATCTGGAACTAGGTCTTGAGCAAAATAATCATTTTAAATGTCTTTTAGGGAATTCTTACAAAAATTAAAATACGTAACATTAAAAATAAAAATAAATTTTAGCTCAAGTGCAAAATAATGTAAAGGGGAATTGTAACATAATATAAAAATAACATTCTGTGCTCATAGTTTTAGTTGACTTTTTGGAACCACTGTTGGGGTTTTTTATAAACTTCTAAGTAGGGAGACTTACAAAAAGACGATGTAGACATTTCATAATGTGACCTTTAACTCTTTTCCATTTTAAAGAATGTTTGATTTTGAAATAATTTAAGAGTGTGTATTTAATACTTGAAAAATAGGTTCCAAACATGCACATCAACCACTCTTCATAATGCTATTTTATTACTTTATTACTGTATTACATCTTTACTATGTATTTATAAATCTTAGGTTCCAGCATACTATAACTCAGCAGTTTAAACTGAATCAGATTTCCAGATACAAGTGATTTTTTTTTTAAAGCAAGATTAAAAACCAGCTAAACCCAAGCACTTCAAAAGCTTATTGGCCTTGCCCTGAGCAAGAAGTTGAGGAGAGAGGAGGGGGTCATAAGAAGTACATTTTGTGTTTGAATAAGAAATTGATTTGGGGAAGAACTCCAGGCTAGCTGAGACAGAAGATCATAATTTTCTATTCTTCCAACATTCTGTCAATAAAAGAACATTAGAGAATCTATCCTCTAAAGAAACGGTCCATCTTTGGTTTCATCATCAGCATCAAAAAGCATTTTTGCTATTCACACAGCGGTTTCTCTACAGGAAGCAGGATGGATTGCCTTGAGTACAAGAGGGAACCACAGAAGAGTCACCATTACTTAATAAATGCTTACATCATCTACAAGGTGGGTGGTAAATAGTATCTTTACCTTGGCTATCCCTGCAGCCTCATACACACATGCCAAAAGGAAACAAATAGGTATATAAATAAATCATTTTAAATCAAATAAAATCAAAACAGAGAACACTTAAGTGATTCTATCAAAATACTACAGATAAATTAATATTCTTCATTTACATTGCCCACGGACACGATCCCTCATGCATTACATAAGTTACTTCAATTTAATAAGTGTTTCAGAAGCACTTTGTATGTGCAATCACAGAGATGCAGAAAATATTGTTTTAATTGAAGAAAGAGGCACAATTTCTTTTCCATGGCCCATAGTTTATAGTTGTATACAATTGAAAGAGAAAACATTTTAAGGAATATATTGAGTCTATTAAACTATAATGTTAATTGTCTTTATAAAAACCAACAACTTTGAACAATTTCCACCTGGAGTCTATCATAAATTCGATGACATCAATTTTGTTGAAACATTATCTGTAGCCTAATTCTCTCTGACATTTCAAATAACTAGGGAGGGGGGAAAGGAGCTGAAATTATCAAAAGGGAGGAGAGAAAGAACCTAATTATTTGAGGAAAAGTAAGAGTACTTTCAAGTTTAAAATTTAAACACCATAGACCTCATTGTCCAAAGAGTAAAGCAAATAGCCCTCTTGGATTCTAATTCCTGCTGCAGATGTTTTCAGCCCAAGCCCTGGGCTGGCTTTGTCCTTGGAAGCAGAGCCCATCATCTGGAAAAGAAGACTTTATCTCTGAATCTTGTTTAATGACATTTTCTATTTCCTCTCAGCTCTGATTCATGGTCACTAATTCTATGTGATGAGCCCTGTTCTACATGTTTTCTGATTCCAGTCAGCCTTATTTTGAATCTTGAAACAGTCTTGACAAGACTTTCTGTCCTTCTGCTTTGGCCCTTTTAGCCAGGTCAAAAGGTGTTCAGCCTGAAACGGACACTTTCTCTTCCTGCTTTCTCCACATGTCAAGGTATTTACAACTGTTAATGGGACGGACTATTACATCACATTCTATCTGAAGTTATCAACCAATGTTAACCAGTGCACTAGCCAATCTCACTATGTACTTCAAAATATTAATTACAATGTTTCTAGATGTTACATAGGCAAAATTTTAAAGATTGTACTTATTTATTTGAAAAAGAGAGAGAGCACATGAGCAAAGAGAGGGGCAGGAAGAGAGAGGAAGAATCTTAAGCAGACTCCAGGCGGAGCATGAGCCTAACCACTGGCTTGATCCCGTGACCCTGAGGTCACAACCTGAGCTGAAACCAAGAGGCAGACACCCAGTCACCTAACCCACCTAAGCACTCCTACATAGATAAAGTTTTAAGACAAAAGAATTAGTGGAAAATGAATGAAATAAACTTAAGTTTCTTTATTGATGGATATCTCAGAGCTCCTTAATATGTTAATATGCACATACATTTTGAAGAGGAGGTATGTTGGAGCATATCTACCATTTAAACCATTTGATGAAGGTTCCCCCACTTTTTACTTATAGAACACATTCAAGACCATATAGAGAACTCATTTTGGAGACATAATATTGCTGAGAAAAATATAATAATCCAGGTTGAAAAGTCCCCAAAGCTAAATTTTGAAGATATTTGAATAAACAAGTTGTCAAGATTTAACTTTTATACAAATAGCTTTTAAAAATAAAATTCTTGAGGGCATCTGGGTGGCTCAGTCTGTTAAGTGTCCACCTTTAGCTCAGGTCGTGATCCCGGGGTTGTGGGATCAAGCCCCACATCAGGCTCCCTGTTTAGCGGGGAATCTGCTTCCCCCACAACTGCCACTTCCCCCTGCTCCTGCTCTCTCTCTCTCTCAAACATACTGTCTCTCTCTCAAATAAAGAAATAAAATCTTTAAAAAAATAAAATTCTTGAAGTGTCTAAGATTGATCAAATACAAATATTGCTATTTAAGATTTTTCATAGTAATCAACCCATGTCTCCATACTCTTGGTCAAATAAGAAATATTCACAATGCCTTCATATCTAATTACTACACATAATTATAATACCCTAAAGCAATTATGTGATACAACCTCTTATAAGTCAATGTAACTAGGCCATAGCTAAGAAAATAATTGGATCTTTCTGTATAGATAAACAGATGATAGATGATAGATAAATGATAGATAGATGATAGATAGATAGATATATGATAGATAGATAGATAGATAGATAGATAGATATTATGTATTATATAACACATATCCCTGCCAGGGCCCAAGTTCCAGTGGCCAGTAATAGTTAATGCTAGGCTATATATTCACTGAGCTCAAAAATCATGTCTCTCTTCTTCACTTTTATTTTCTCTATAGCAGTGACATGTGGATTACATAGGGTAAATAGTCAGTGAATAAATGATTTATAAAAATACACGGATGAGTCTCATAGTGATAGAAGGATGGAAGAAAAAGAAGGAGAAAAAATGAAAGTCATATCTATAGTTAGTCATTACCTAAATAATTACTGTATGTCTTCGTTTTGCAGATTCTATATTAACCACTAGCATGGATATAAAGATGGCCTGGACTCAGGTATACCTAGCCTGGTGGGAGAGATGGATATTTTAACAAAGAATACATTAACAATGTGGTGGTTCTATGACAGAGGTATGTAGATATATAAAGAGAATAACGAGAGAACAGTAACCCCTGTGCAGGGAAGGAGACTTTCAGAAGTGATTAGTACCTGGATTGTGTCGTAAAAGATTTCATTAAGTGGAAAAGGGAGGGAGAACATTCCAGATAGAGGAGATACCATCAGCAAGTGCACCGAGAACCATATTCAGGAAACGGTGTACTCAAGAAAGTCCTGTCAAAAGGGTCATGGGGCTGAGAGATAGGTGGGGTGCAAGAAATGCCTACAAGCTATGCTCAGAACTTGGATATTGGTCCTTTAGATTAATGTTTCCCATATTTATTTGATTGAGAGATTTTTTTAAGTATTAATGGAACATCAATAATGATTCATGGCATAAGAGTAAAAATCCTCATCAGGGATTAATTGCAGTAAGAAATTATCAGCAGAAAGCAAAATATATGGTGAATTTATGGGATAATATATAATGTATAAATTATTTATGCCAGTCTAATCCAATAGACATTGTACAACTTAAAGGAAAGTTGATAATGCCTACTTATTAATGGCAATGCATAATGTGACCACATTTGTGACTTCCTGGAATTCATTGCTGTGGCATATTATTTTAAAGCAACTATTTAAAGCTATTTACATATGTAATTCAAAATAGGTTATTGAAGAAAAAGTCTTGCCATTACGAATTTCTTTTTTTCTCCTTGGAACAGAGTTTGAGAATCACTGCAGTAGACAATGAGGTAAAAATAAAAGAAGCAAAACATTTCACCTTGGCAAGGAGGTACACTCTGTATGCTAGATTTAACTCAATTAAAAAGGAACCAGGCCCAGAAAACCCCTTAAAAAGTTTTTTGATGATATATAAAATAGTATATAGAGATTATGTTAGTATATATTTAAAAAGTTCAGGGTCCATGAGAGGACAAAATGTGCCATTTTTATTAGAAAAGTGCTACAATGCCAAGAGTATTACTATCTTCCTGTTTATGGGAGGGTAGATCCTCACAAACAAGTGAGTTGGAAAGAAACCCAATTCAACTTTGAATTAGTGTCAATTAAGAGAATTTCTTTAAGATAAAAACATGGGCAAGAGAAATTATATTTTCAAGCAGATGGAAAATGGCCAATTCAAATTAATGGCTATGGATTTTAACTTACAGTTATTATTCTCTAGGTTTCCTATTGTTACCACTGCTACTTATCATGTTTATAATGATACTAAGAAGATAGTAAGCTCTAGAGCCAAATACACCTAAAATAAAACCCCAGATCTGTCACAATCTATTGGATTGCCCTTGGGTTATCTTCTTGACAACTTTGAGACATGGTTTCTTGTTGGTTTTTTTAATCTTCAAAAATGAAGAAAGATTCATTTCACTGCGCTGTTTCAAGATTAAATAAAATAATATTGAGTATTAGCATTATGTAGGATACATCCTGTCTTAGTTTGAGTTCCTCCAGGAAGAGTATAAGGATTTAATTACTTTGTTTAGAAAGTGGTCCCAGGAAACACTTGTAGCTAAGTACAGAAGTGAGAAAAGTAAGGGAATAATGTCAATAATGTGTGCTGTCAGATCTGCTACCACTGGAGGTCCTGCTCAGATCTAATGGGTACTCTCTGAGACAGTGTAAAATGCCCCTTAAAGTTGTCCCAACCAATGAATAAGGAAAATGAGAAGGTATACCCACTAAATCCCATTTATTACTGGCTGATAGCTGGGTCCTTACAGCCTGCGAGTGGAAAGGGCTATACATGGTCCCAGTCAGAGTATCAGAGGCATTAAAGCTAAAACCTAAACCAAAAAGCTAAACATAAAAAAAAACAAATAATCCAGTTAAATAATACATGAAAGACATGAGCAAACATTTCTCCAAGGAAGACACACAGATAAGCAACAGACATATGAAAAGATGCTCAAAATCACTCATCATTAGAAGAAAGCAAATCAAAACCACAATGAAATATCACCTCACATCTGTCAGAATAGCTAAAATCAAAAATACAAGAAACAACAAGTGTTGGTGAAGGTGTGGAGAAAAAGAAACTATGGTACACTGTCAGAGAGAATGCAAACTGGAGCAGCCACTGTGGAAAACAGTATGGACCTTCCTCAAAGATTAAAAATAGAATTACCATTTGATCCAGTAATTCTACCATTGGCTATTTACCCAAAGAATATGAAAACACTAATTCAAAAAGATTTATGTACCTCTAGGTTTATTGCAACATTATTTACAATAGCCAAACTATGGAAGATGCCCAAGTATCTATAGATGAATGGATAAATAAGATGTGGCATATACATACAGTGGAATATTACTCAGCCATAAAAAGAAAAGACATACCAAAAAATCAGACTCTTTTTTTTTTTAAAGAGAGAGAGTGAGAGAGATCACAAGTGGGCAGAGAGACAGGCAGAGAGAGAGGAGGAAGCAGCCTCCCCACTGAGCAGAGAGACTGATGCGGGGCTCGATCCCAGGACCCTGAGATCATGACCTGAGCCAAAGGCAGAGGCTTAACCCACTGAGCCACCCAGGTGCTCCCCCAAAAATCAGACTCTTAAATATAGAGAACAAATTGGTGTTGCCAGAGGGAAGGTAAGTGGGAGGATAAGTGAAATAGGAGAGGGGTATTAAGATTACACTTACTGTGGAGATGCAACATGGGGGGCTTGGGGGGTAGGAAAAGAATAAATGAAACAAGATGGGATCGGGAGGGAGACAAACCATAAGTGACTCCTAATCTCACAAAACAAACTGAGTGTTGCTGGGGGGAGGGGGGTCGGGAGAGGGGAGTGGAGTTATGGACATTGGGGAGGGTATGTGCTATGGTGAGTGCTATGAAGTGTGTAAACCTGGCGATTCACAGGCCTGTACCCCTGGGGATAAAAATACATTATATGTTTATAAAAAAGTTTAAAAAAATAAATACAAAAAAAAAAAAAAAAAGATTACACTTACTGTGAGAAGCACTGAGTAATGTATAGAATTACTGAATTCTCCCAGGGTACTTTATTGTACACTTTCCAATGTACTATATTGTACACTGGAAACTAATATAACACCATACATCAATTATATTGGAATTTTTAAAATAGATAATTTAAAAAATAGCTAAATGCTAAAATCCATAGTCACTTATTAGAATTGGCCATTTTCTGTCTACTTGCCTTCACTGAGTGGAGAATATGGCAGAACGCTGACAGTATCTTCTACATGTCTCCAACAACCAGTCCTGTTGGTAGACAGTAGATGTTATTTAGATTTGTATCCCCAGTACATGTTTGTCATGATAGTTACGAGGCAAACGGATGACTGAATGGATGAACATTAGTTTTGGAACAAATATTACTTATCTTTCTCCAGAACACTAATTTACCTCTCAGAGATATTAGATGCAAAAATAAAATAATTAATTGCTTATAAGTGAAAATGTTATGGAATTATTAACAGGTTCTGTGACGAACTCACAAATCTAAAAGGTTTAAGAATCTTTATTCTGTTTTAGACACATGTCCCCATATTACTGAGATGAGGAAATCCACAGCAAATTATAAATTCACCAGGTAAAATGAATTTAAAATAAATTATTCAACTCATTGGAGGTCACATTTAGATTCTCTGGTAGCAGATACAATAAAAGATAAGCCCAACCATGTTGATCCCATAGTTTTCACTTAGTTGCTATTATAATAGAATCAGAAACCAGCTAGCAAGAGACTTTGTTGGATAAAGTAAAAAAGAAGACACAGCACTCATCTGTTGACCCTACAGGATTTCTGGCTGTTGTTCACAGTGATTCTGTGCTCAAACCATTTTCACAAAAACTGGCTGAACTTTCATATATTCTAATGAGGTTTTAATACCAGAAAATTCCTCAGAAGAAATTAAAGTAAGTGTCTCTATTATAAACACTGATGCCACCAGGAAGGGTAAGGAGCCGTAAGTCACTCAAAAATCAACAGGAATGCTTTCCAATGATAGTAATAATAAATATCATTATTGAGCTTTTTATATTTGTCACCACTAGCTAACCTCATTTATTTGTAGTTAGTATTTCATCCACTCTTTACAAGAACCTAATGAGGTAATACTATCATTATTCTCCATCTTGCCTGGGGGACGTAAGTTACTTTTCCAAGCTCACACAGCCAAGAAATGACAGAGCTGCATTGAGAAGCATGCCACCTCTTTCCAAAGGATCCCCACCCCTCAAAAATGTAAAGGAGCCAGCCACTTTCAATGTTGGCCTCGTTGGTCATACCTTGGTTAAATAGCTTCTGCATTTTGTCCAGGATACTATACTACTATTTGCAGCATTATTTCTATGAGAAAATGTGTTCTTTCAGGCAGCTGACTTCCCAAAGAGAATGGTGGGACACATCACATACCTGAGCCATGGACCGTCCCCCTGCCAGGGCTATCACATGAATGTGAGCAGATGATCAATGGTCCACACCCATCTCAGTGTCTCCATCTCTGCCCTCCACGTTCTACCTCCAATCTCTAGTCTTATGGGATTCAGCCCACTATTCACCATCCTGGAGTATGGGGTTTGCAAATGCCAGCAATAAAACTTCTTTAAAGGAAAAACATTCTCACAAGTTGGCAAGAGTATGCTTTCAGCTTGAAAAGTCAAGCCTTATTCAATAAAAAGTTTCATCCATTGTGACTTATCATAACAAAGGAGGAGGTTAGCCTCCAAAATTGGTTAAAACAAAATTATTAGATTATAGTGGAACTTTAGCGCTAATTAGTTTTCATTTTTATTATGTTTCACCTCATGCATATGGAAAAACATCTATAAAATATGTAACTTATAAGATCTAATGATAAAATGAGTTTAGTTTATTTTCAGAGAAAGCATCCTAATTCCCTTTCTCTAATAGTTATTCATTCAGTTCACAGGGTAGAAAGTATTATCTTCTGGCATTGATCCTTTCCAAAGATTAGCCCCAAAATGACTATTCAAGGTGCATTGTAAATTTTTAATCTTTATGTGTGCATTTTCTCTTCAGGCATCCAAGCTCAACTGGGTTGCTTTTTCTTCAAATGAGGCCTCTGTACACTCAGGTAGGACTTGCCTATTACACACACCTACTGAGAGTCTGAAGCATCCTTTCCATCATCCCTGACTGGGGTCTCCGCTCTCTGCCAGTTACCACTGTATTTCATCTGCCTGTGGCAAAGCACACATGAACATTTCTGGTTCATCATGCCAAAAACACACTTCCACCCAAACAGGAATGCATGCCTGGAAACAAAGATAGATCTTATTTCCACTCCATCTCTAGACGTCCTTGATTCACAATCCTGAATGCATCCTTACGAACATTACACAGAATAAGCCTAAAAGGGCCTCAGAAAGGCCTGACTCTTTTATTCTAAACATTATATACATTATTTTTCAAGAAAAGAGAAACTTTGAAAAATACGTGTATGAAAGTATACTTTGAAACTCATTCATATCAAAGGTTATGTTATTTTTGTTGTTGTTTTGTATTATTGCCTTGACATAAATGTGAAGAAAAAAAAATATTTGGAGTATGAGTCTAATTAGGCTGGGCAAGCGTTTTTCACTATCTTTTAAAGAGTAGGCTTTAGAATGCATGTAACCAAGATAGAAAAACTGATTGCTTACAGATACAAATCTGCTAGGGTAGATATCCTATTTACTATTTAAAGGCAACAGTTTAAAGTTATGAAAACTTTGAAAACACAAAAACTCATGATTATCATACACTAATACAGCATTCTCCATGAAGTGTGGTCAGAAAGCTAACTGCATCCTCTGCTCTGTCAGTAAAAACTGCCTGGGCTTCCTCCAGATGCTCAGGATGAACCAGAATCTCTAGGAGTACTGCCTAGGAATCTGCATTTTAGCAAGCACCACAGGCAAATATAATGCACAATAAATTTAACTACCACTTCTTCCAGCCTGATGTTCAGATTACATTTTCTTTCTCAGGGCTACCGGGGAATAGCTTGCAAGATTGATTTTCTACCTCTACCCCCCCACTGCACCCAGACTCACCCTGAGGTGCTTGTCAATGTTCTGGTCTTTCTGAACACTCCACCTCTCCCTTGCCTTACCCGTGACTTTGCCTTCTACTTGAGGCCACTCGTCAAGGCTAAACACTGGCTGGTTTGGCTTCTTCTTCCCATGGCAAGTGACTTGAATGTACTCAAAAGTTGGCATGAAGAGAGGGGTGACAGTTAATCCTGTAGCATCAGACTTCCTGGCAGTTCAAAATCCGGCCTGCCACTGACTAACTGTGTGGCTATGGACAAATTTTACTGATCTTTGTATTTGTTTATATACATTTATATTTATATATATATATATAGTAAGTAATAGTAGGATCTACCTCTCAGCATTGTTTAAAGGATTTAATGAGTTAACATCTGCAGAGAGCACTTAATACAGGGCCTGGCACGTAGGAAACCCTGGGGAAATCGGAACTGGCATCTTTATCTTATCCTGGTCCTCTTAAAGACTATGACTTAACCGGAAGGAACGGGTCAGTCTAGAGAGGAAGTAGGGAAAATATTCTCCAAGCTATAGGATTATGGGGTCCTTCTCAAATTATGTCCTTTAGGTAAAAACCCTTCTACTTAGAGAAAGGGGGTAACTGTAGTAGGGCTTCTGCCTTTGAGCAAGGAATTTGTGGTGGTGTGACAAAGTAAGCTAATGCGGAACCAGAATTTTATTATCTGGAAAACAATGTAATTGTGTAAATGAAACAAGATGTCGAAGGGAAAGAAGGAGAGGTAGTAGAGGAAAATAAAAACATGAAAGTGTCACTCCCAGAGAAAGCCATGGGTGTGTACATGCACATGTGAATTTAATTTTCTCTTTTCTATCTATCTGGCCTTACTGAGCCCATAGTTATCCAGGACATGGAATCCCTGCCTCCCTCAAATGGCCTTGCCCTTGTAGTCACATTTGTATTCCCTAACTTAGCAGCTAGTCAAGTGAATTTATAAATCTTTTGTCAGACTTCAGAAGAATTTCCAACTGTCCGTATCCAATTTAGTTCTTCACGGTAGGTGTGGTTTGGGTTCCCGGAATCACCAATTTCTGTTAGCAGTTTCTACTCAGTCTTGATTAAATACTTACACCTCCAAAGCCACTGCCTCCACTATTCATAATGCCATAAATTCAGTACAGCTTTACATCAGACTCAAGATGCTACATGCCTGGTACTCAGATTAACACAGCAGAGGAAACTGGCCAATTATTTTACCCACTTTTAGCCCTGTATCTGCCTTATAGAAGATCCTCAATATTATTCAAGTC
>PISX010030492.1:0-18664 GCA_004024625.1 Mellivora capensis | reverse complement strand
CCAGACCTCATCATTCCAGACCTCAAGCTATCTTACAAAGCTGTCGTGATCAAGACAGCATGGTACTGGCACAAATACAGACACATAGATCAACAGAACAGAACAGAGAGCACAGAAATAAACCCACAATTACATGGTCAATTAATTCGTGACAAAGCAGAAAAGAATATGCAACAGGACAAAGACAGTTTCTTCAACAAATGGTGTTGGGAAAACTGGATGGCCACGTGCAGAAGAATGAAACTGGACAGATTCCTTACACCAAAAATAGACTCGAAGTGGATGGAAGACCTAAACGTGAGACCTGCCACCATAAAAATCCTAGAAGAGAGCACAGGCAGTAAGTAATGTCCTGACATCGGCTGTGGCAACATTTTTTTAAATACATCTCCCGAGGCCAGGGAAGTAAAAGCAAAAATAAAACCAGTGGGACCCCATCAAAGGGACACACAGCTTCGGACTCCTGGACCAGTGCTCTCTCTGCTACACTGCTCTGCAAACTAACAGCAAGGGGCACAGGGTGCAGAGGTGCTCTGGGAAAATGGCAGGATGGCCAGAGCCGGTTTCAACATCTCCAGGAACAGAGACTGGAACATTCCAGAGAAGAATGTTCTCTGGAACCCTCACTAGAGTTCAGAGAAGAACCCTCACTGCATAGTTTTTTGGGAGGAGAGATAAAGGACATTAAAAAGCAAAACAAAACAAACCCTCCCCAAACTAGACATGTATTTCTGGAATCTTTGGGTTGAAAACATTAGCTAGGCGACCTCAAGTAAAAAAAATTGTCACCTAATTTCTGCTAAGATTATAGGTCCTTCCTTGTTAACTATAACATTAAACAGAAGGTCCAGACAAATAAATTGCTCAGATTTTCTGAGAGGACCTTCCCAAACATTCCATGCTCAGTTTGACATAATGATGCAAAATGTATTATTCTGCAACGTTTCACACATTGCCTTGTGACTTACCTGGGAAACACCAGTTATTTTCATTTGTTTCCCCAAAAGAAAGGGAGAAATAATCAAATATATAGTAGATATTATGAGTACCTCCTGCCTATAAAACTCCATGCTGTCCTAGAATGCCACATCGGTGTGTCAAGAAGGATGCCTGCTCCATGTCTTTGATATTTGGGGAGATTGCTGCTGGGTAGAGCATTACTGGGGAGACACTGAAGGAGGAGATATGGTTCTACTGCCATGACCATCCATGATCATCCATGACTGTCCATGACTGTTCTTGCAGCTCCCTGGGAAACTCTGGGACTCGGAGGAGTGAGGGCAGGCAGAGAGAGGGATGGAAGTGGGCACAGAGCCTACCGGTATGTCAGGCAACAGGCCAGGCTTGGGGAACCAGAGTTGAGTAAGACTAACTATGGCTGAGAGGTGACCATAGACCAGTGAGAAGGGAAAGACGTACATATTGGTTTCTTTTTATGCAAACCAATGATTTTCCAGCTTTGGAAACTTCATGCTTCTTCAGAAAACTCCACTTTCCTCAACTTTGTTAACACAAACCTCTCATAACACAGCACCCTTGAGTTTCTGGGATGGAACTTGAGGGCATGTACTCTCGCTCTTGCTTGAGAACCAAACACTGACATCACCTGATGATCACAACCCAGCAGAGGGCTGTGGGGTGCCCGGCAGCTAGAAGGGGTTCGCGCTGGCTACTGTAACAGACATCGCCTGGGAACACGGCTGGGTTCATTCCTCCACACTCAGCTCTGTTTGTTGGAGCTGGAGAAACAAGGTGGAATAGTTCTACACGTACAAAGGCGTGGGCATGGTCTTACCCACGACTCGGCAATTATTTCTGATAATCCTCCAGCATACTCCTGCAGCTTATGACATTATATTTCAAGACCAATGGGGAAAAAAATAATACTGAAATAGTATGAGCATTGTGTAAGAGATCATTAGAATTTTCTCTGTGAAGTTATTTATTTGTGATTTTGTTCTTCTGAAGAAATTTTATACTTTACATGTGATTGGTGGTTAGATGTAAATTTAAATCATTTTATATTCCCTAAATGTTATGAGTTTATCCCCTTAGTAATAATGAGAGTTCAATGGCTGTATGAACCTAATCACTCAATTCAGACTGTTCCTTTGGGGGAACTCTAATTAGATTTTAATAAGAATGGTGAATTAAATGTGATATTAAGAGACCCTTTACATTGCATATTAATATATGTCAAGATAATAAGGTGTGTTTTAGGTATTTCTATATAGATAACAACAGAGAGGGGCTGTAGTTTCAACTTGGCTGTCACCGATATTGATAAATTTCAATTTACTGGTGTGAAATACATTTTTAAAATTGCTCACACACTTGATAATTATCAACAGATGTGCCTTAATAAGAACAGATTATTTCAACCAAAGTAAATAATTCATTAGGTTATAAATGAAATGCATATTTGGCAAGCCAAAGTGAAAGCATTAACCAATCTGGGCCGCTCCTCCCCCCAAGCTTACAAATTGCCTCCACATTCAAATCTATAAACCACTTAGCGCTCCCCGGCTCCTGCTGAGGCAAAGCCTTACCAGTGCCAAGTAATAGATCCTTCAGCAGCACCGGAAAATACATCAGAGTTAAGGAAAGAAGGATGGACTTAGTGGAATTAAAATAAAATGAAACAAAACAAAACACTCCGTCTTGCCCTCCTTCAGTCTGTAGACTCTGATACAGAACCCTGCACATTCTTCCTCTTCAGTCCTGGGGAAGGGCTCTGGCTGCCTGGAGGGATTATGTGTTATGAGTTAGAAAATTAATGAAGGACAGAGAGATATTCGAGGATAAGAGCATCTGTTTCTTTGAGGTGACATAATTCCCATTCTTCTTTGACACTGAAATAGATTTGGTATCACTTTCATTCATGACACTTTATATGAAACCTACACTTGGCCAGTCTGATGTTTCGTGGGATGCTGCAAGTGATACAATGGATGTTAAGCCCAACCATGTCTTTCTTTTAGCCAACCTCACCTTTATACTGGTGTTATAATGGGCCTTTTCTACTTTTACTGAACCACATTTTAAACTTCGTTTATTTTACTTTTTAAATTAAATTAAAAATTTTTCCAGTGTTCCAAGATTCATTGTTTATGCACCACACCCAGTGCTCCATGCGATCCGTGCCCTCCTTAATACCCACCACCAGGTTCGCCCAACCCCCCACCCCCTCCCCTCCAAAACCCTCAGTTTGTTTCTCAGAGTCCACATCTCTCATAGTTTGTCTCCTCCTCTCATTTCCCCCAACTCACTTCTCTCCATCTCCCCATGTCCTCCGTGTTATTCCACAAGTAAGTGAAACATTTTAAATTTCTGATTTTAGGTTGGGTAGACATTCTTATGCGTTCTGCTTGAATTATACTAACTACTGTCTGGAATGAGATTAAGAAGTGATCCTGTAAGTAAGTAATTACATTGATTACACACATTTCAGCTCAGGGTAGAGCAGTATTCTAGCACAGATAACTAAGCAGACGTAAGGGTCAGTGAAGGTGGTAGGCATGGTAAGAACCAGGCAGGAATTGCATGGAGCACTGGGTGTGGTGCAAAAACAAAAAATTCTGTTATGCTGAAAAGGAAAAAAAAAAAAAAAAAAAAAGAACCAGGCAGGAGTTGACAGTGGGTGCGGGCTGTAAAGCCAGCCTTGGGGTTCAGAATCGAACTTTAGCTCTTGGAGTCCTTGTACATTTCTCTGTTTGTAAAGAATATCGAACACAGTGAACTGGCTTTTCACTCACATTCAAATGCTTAAAAATCAACCAGTGGGTAATGAGAGGAGCACAAAGAATGGGGCAAAAACAATGGCTCACTGGCATCCAACTTTATTAAATGAAGCAGGGGAGTGCCTATAATTTGGCTCTTGCTCACTCCTTTTCTCATCATCTATCTATGCTGAATGTGTTTTTGCCTTTGTTATGATCTGGGAAGTTATTGGTTGTTATTGGTTTTCTGTTGTGTGTGAAGCAAATTGCACTCAACGCGATTTTCATCTGCTTCGGTGAAGAACAGAAGCAATTCTAAATGAATCTTTCTCTTTCCATGATAACCAAGTCAACGTGTGTGAGTTATTTTTGTGGCCATTAGAACATGTTGCAATTGCTGCCATTGTGTCAGGTAATTTAGGGCCTCTGTGGTCTGTCACAGGTAGGGAATGCCGTATCTTGGTTAATCAAATAGCAGGGTTGACCTACAATGCTCTCTAATATCTCACTGTCGAATATTCTTCTCGCGGCGCTGTCATGCCTTTGACTACTACACAGACTCCTCACTGGTCCCCTGTTCCCAGCCCCGAGTCCTTCCCACCCAGTATCCTCAAACCATTCAGTAATTTTTAAGTGTAAGTCAACTCACATCAAGCGTTTGCTCAGAACCCTCCAATTATTTCCATTCTACTTAAAAATACAGGCGTTTCTTTCCAATGCCTCCACAGCCCTTGAAAACCTGATCTCTGAGCAATCCCATGGCTGTGCCCCGGCTTCCACTGTCCACTCGCACCTGCAGCCACGCTCTTGCCAAATACCCCTTCAACGCCCTGTCCTCTTCCTCATTGACATCTTTTGTACAATGTGACAAAACAGCTCTTTTTCTATTAGCTTCTTTAGGGGAAAGCAGAATGTACCGTCACCGCAAAATCCGCCGAGTTACAGGGACAGGCTACTTTTTTTCAACTTTAATGATACATCAGGCCATTCCAAAAGTCATTTTGTCCCCTTAAATAGAATCGTTGCAGTTATTGGAGTTTTATGCCTTTGGGCATTCAAACCTTTATCATGGGAACATTATTTGAATTCTTAAATCCCTTGCTGTTTGTATTGCCTCTCCTATGCCTACCTCAGAAAGACTTGGGATTAGCTTTTGGAAATGGAGTCCATTAGAATTTCTGAAAATGTACTGAGTTTAAAGCCTTGGTCTTTTCTTTCCTCAGCCCCTCTGGGTCTGCTGATATGACACCATGATGTGGTAACTATCACCGTGCTCGGGCTAGGAACGGAATTGTGGGATCGTCCCCCCTTTGTCTCCCTGTTTCTCTCTCTCTCATCTGTCTATCATCTACCTATCTATCTACTTGCCTGTCTGGCTGTCCATCTGTCTGTCTATCTGTCAATTATCATTTACTCTCTACTTTTTGTATAAAAAATAACAACAATAGTTAAGTTTTCAGAACACCAAGTACACACTTAGGAGAAAACAATCCTTTGGGCTGTGTCTCCACCAGTAAAATGGAATAAGTCATGGCGTATACGTTTCCGTTTTCCCCATTCAGCTGAAGGAAGCTGATGTTTGCCAGGTCCCAATCTCCTACGCAGATCAGGCAATTCATCTGATAGCATCTGTGGAATGTTCGGAGCACCTCAGCACAGGATGTTCTACAAACACGATGTATTACTATAATCAGCATCTGTATCTCTCGTGAACCTGGCAGAGCACACTATTTGCCATCCATCGCACACTGATGTTGGGGGGATTAATGAGATAATATCTATGAGGTACTTAAAGCTCCGTGGAATCAGGGGGTTGTGTCAGTACAAGGGAATCTGATTATTATTAACCCAATACATTATGTTGCCACCTCACTGTCCCTTTTCATCAAGAGTAGGTGTAAATGATTTATCAAACTCCCACCAAGAGAAACTGCGAGATAACATTAAGTTGCTTTGGAAACTGGAGTGTGTGTGTGTGTGTGTGTGTGTGTGTGTGTGTATTTGAAATGTCATTTGAATCCAGTCCCTTAAGCAAACACATTTCTGTTCTGAACTGTTTTGGTTGCACGTAACATAAAGAGATGTGATTAGAAGTTTCAGATCTTGTTTTATGAGGCAGTGTTTTGAACCATATACTCCATTAGGAAGAAAAAGTAATAAAGGGACATATAAAGTCATTTTAGTAGTCTTGTGACAAAACTAGATTTAACTATTTTAAGTCAGGGTTTTACTACATCTATAGACATGTTGGCAGTAAAAGCCTTGATTGACATTTTGTAAACCTTATAAATATTTCCCATTTCCCTTAAAGGATAGTTCCATTTATTTATTTATTTATTTAAGGATAGCTCCTTTTTAAGGAATTTAGTATCCTGCAAATGAAAAGCTAAATTTTGATTCAGAGACAGGGTGTGGGGGTAGCCTCTCAGTCAGAAACAAATAAAATTACGTCTAGTGACATATAAGAGCACTCCAACAGGAGCTGGGGCGTAGGCGCACTTTGCTAGCCACCTCTGTGCAGGTCTCTGTGTCTGTCTCTTGAGGCCTCTCTCCTTTTCTCCAGCCATCCCCCTTCATATTTCAATCCATTCATCTATCCATCCATTTATTCCTCTCCCTTTCATCTCTCGGTTGTGTACCACGGTTAATAAACCAAGCCATGTGTCTTCAGTCAAGACTACAGCTGAGTTCCTGATACTGCAATTCTGTACCTTGCCCTGGGTGTTTTAAGGGTGTTACAAACTGAATGAGTCTGAGAATGAACATGAGCCCTCCCCACCACGACCAGCCGCAGCCTACCCCGACCCCAATCCCTTCTCCCCTAAGGTCCCTCTGATCAGTAAATGCTCTCTAGAATTCCCCACAGAAACCTAGGAGAACCCCCACGCTCCACTCCTCCACCATTTTCAACCATTAACTATGTCCTGTTGTCTGTGTTTTGGTTCTCTCTACCAATCTCATCAATGGCTATCACTCACAGAATTAAATGACTTGTCTTTGGTTCTCGAACTTGCAAATTGAAACCTTCACTGCCCCCATCTGTTTACTTTTCCCCCTCTGCAGGGAACCATCGAAACTCTCCAACCAGGTGATCCTTTATCCAAGAGGCCTCCAGGGTCTCCACAATGGATTTGGGATACATTTCATGGCTACAGTCTTCTCCCTGGGTACATGGAAGTCCAGTAATCAAATGTATATATAAATTATTTCTTTCCAGATAAGGTTTGTTACGTGTGTTATAACATTGAAAAATTAAAGTCTTCGGTAGAACGTTTTCTACAGCGATGAACATGTTCTACAGGAAATTATACATTTCTCTGCTTTCTTAAACAAACTATTCTGAACATAATAATTTAATATTTTCTTGAGGAGTCGGAATTGACATCTTGGATATCAACTGTTTCATTACCGTGTGTAACATGTTCATGCCTTCCATTGAGGTGTGTAGGGCCTCTTTTCTGTTCGCTAAATGGCCCGAGGCACCTGTACTTTTAAAGTTGGAGCTTCTATTACTGTCATGTTCAGATTTGATTCAGTCAGTGTGTCTGTGTAAAATTACATGTTCCTAGAGGCAAGGGGGTGGATCTATAAAGTTTTCTCCACACAGCTCTTAGCATTGAGCTTATTCAAACAAGTGGTAGATTTCTTTCAATGGTAAAATATTTTTAAAAAGTGAAGTTACCTTTTAATTTCATTTTGGGATGAGGGCGAAAGGGAAATGCTAAAAAGTTAATATAAGGTAATCATTTTGTAGTAGTCTTCCCTCATATGTGGTCAGGTCTTGGGGGGCATGTTTTAGTCCACAGCATACTGGCACTCATGGAATAGAGATCTAGGGGAATAGTTCTACCAATTATGGGTAATTTGAATAATCCCCTGCAGCTGCTGGGAAAGCTCATTTTATGGTAGGCTTAAATGTAGTTGGGTGCTGACACTCCTCTGGCCCTGGTGCTCCTTGCACATGCTGTCTGCAGTCATTGTCATGGAGAAACAGTTGGGTATAAAAGAGCCCCATTCGAATAGGACTGCCATACGTTTTGATCCACGGCCAAATGGGAGGAAACCAACACTTAAACACTTATTCTGACTGGAAACCAATAGCTTTCTGGGTATTGCAGACATCAAAACCATCATTTCTCTTGATTTCTCTGAGGAAAAATGTGTCAGTGTCCATTTGGGATGGCTTTGTGTCACCAGTGAGAATCCAACATGACTTTCTTCTTCCTCACGGACCTCCTCATCAAGCTGCACAGGAATTAAGAGGTGGTCGCCCTGGGAATGGTCCTGCTCCAAGCTTAATGACGGTGTTTTTCCTCAAGAGTGCACTGGCTCCAAATGTCTCAGTGCAGATGCTGCGTCATATAAGACCATATTTCTTGAGGCATACACAGCCCTACAGAAAGGGTGGCAGGTTCTCGAAGAAGGTAACTAGCATGAGGATCAAATTTCCCTGACTAAAGCCACCCAGTGTAGTCTTTGCTAGCTCACAGCATGTTGGTCCCCCAGATAGCCAGTCCAAGAGACTTGGGTAGGTTAAGACCGACGGAGGCCCCGCCAACACCTTGCAGTCCACATCCGCAGTAGAGGCAAGTTTTGACAGACTGAAGACAAGTGTAAGGCACATTTCATCAAGCTCTTTTCCCTTCTGCCATCCTTTCCCTTCTTCCTTATTCCCACCAAACCCATTTCATCTTCTTAGTTTCCATTTTTAAAATATGGTTATGACAGCAGTGGGTTCAAGCAGAAATAACAGGGATTTGAACAAAGAAAACTGACAAAAAGTATCCTGGGACAGGTTTGCCTGCAATATAAATTGTTTTTATGGGCACATACTGGTTTTTTTGCCAGTCTCGAGCTGTCACTTTGGGTTATTTTCACTGTAGTCACTGAGGAGGTTAGCTGAAAAGCAAACAGCTAAGAATGAATGAAGCAGAGAATGAACATGGCAGGAGAGTCCCTGGAAGGCCCAGCCTCACAGGCACACACAGATCCCCTGCACACCCACGCGAGCACATGCACACACACACACATACACACACCACACTTGATCAAAATTCTAATTTTCTTTCCTTGATTATTCAAAATGAGGAAACAAAGACAGAAACTTTTCATGAGTTCTTAGCTGTGAGCGAAGAGAAATCAAAATAGGTTTCTCTACAGTTTTAGGGTCTGAGTTAAAAGAGACAGATGATTTCCAGCTCTTCCCCTAAGTATCACCAACACTCCTCTTCCCCGTTTTCTTTCTCTCCCTATTGGTCATCATTACTGTGCTTTACCTCTGACTGCGGGGCAAACCTACTGCAGTGATTGCAAACCTACTCCATTAATCAAGAAACAGATGGAGAAGAAAGGCCTGTAAAACTGGAAAGCTGGAATCCTTTCTGGCTGCCCAGCCCCCCACCCCCACCCCGGAGACTTATGTCCATTACCTAGAGGCTTGGCTTATTGAGAGATGATTCTGTGCTAATAAGCTTTACAAATGGTGGCTTTTCCACTCTCTGTGTGTGTGTGTGTGTGTGTGTGTGTGTGTGTGTGTTTGGTTTTGTGTGTTTAAGGAGCTGAGCACGGTATTGACTCTATACTTTCCAAAGTACTTTTCAAAACGTGTCTTAAATATAAGTTTTGTTTAACACATCAGTGCATTCTAATACCAGTGCTGAGTGAACATTTTTCATTCCCTAGTGTATCTTTCAAACTAAACAAGGGCCTGAACTGGAGTGCCTTCTTAATATTTATGGAGACTCATAATGTGATAAGGACCAAATGGGGCTGATAGGAGTAAATGTTCAAGGATGGCTTTATGCTGTTTAATTCCTAGGAAGTAGGAATAGAATCTATGCTTCTCTGGTTAGAAACAGATCTCACATAGGTATTACTCTATAGAAACTGTTGACCTAGTTCTCCAGAGAAACAGAACCAATAGGACGTGTGTGTATGTGTGTGTGTGTGTGTGTGTGTGTGTTTATTTTTTGTTCATTTTAGGGAATTGACTCATGTGATTATGGACACTGGCAAAATCTTTACGGTAGGCTGGTAGGCTGAAGATCCAGAAAAGAGCCAATGTTCAAGTCTGAAGGCCACCTGCTATAGTATTCCTTCTTTCTTGCTGGAAGTCAGACTTTTGTTCTAGGCAGGCCTTCGGCTGATTGGATGATCTCCACTAATATTATGAATGACGGTCTGCTTTTTTCAAGCCTCATAATGTCTGACCTTATATCTGGGCACCACGGCAAAGCCAAGTTGAGACCTAAAATTAACCATTGTTCTTACTCTGAACAAAGGCTGATGGTTGTGATGGGATCCACCAAAGTCAGATATCCCTCTTTCCTTTTAAATGCATATATGACCCTGTGTAACCACACCTGGGTCAAAGCGTAGTGAATATTCAGCTTCTCATACTCTTTTCCAGTTAATCCTTCCCACTCCAAACCTAACCACTGTCAGACTTCCATCTCTGAGAAGCACTTTTGTTTCTTCATGAACTTCATAGAAATAAAATTGTTAAGCATTTACTTGTCTCTACTTCCTTTCACTTGACATGTTTTTTGATTTACCCATGGGATTCTCATAACTTAGATCTTTTAATAATGACAAAAAATCAGAATATAGGCATTTCTCTGTCCTGCTTCTTGTGAGTTCCACTTTTGTTTCTTATTTTGCTTCCGTATGATCCACCAGTCCTAGCACTGTCTGTGCTGTTCTATACCCCCACATCCTTTTGCATTCTAGACCTTATTTCTTTATTGCTAATTGCAGAAAAAGCTTCTATTTCACGGTCTGCAAATGCTCCATATCAAGTCTGGAGGCTTCACCATTGTTGCATGAAGTTGAAATGCTGACGCTTCCCTTCCTTTTCCCCCACCAGCTTTTAACATCCTCTTTTCTGTGCCCCCTTGCCCCGAGTTCTCTCTGCTGTACAGAAGAAGAGTGGGTGGAAAGATATAGGTCACCACTGTATTTGCCTGGGGAAAATGACTTCCAGGTTGAACACTACCTAAAAAACATCTCTATTCCTCTGTGGGTGTCATTTTTTAAAGTTATATTCACTCAGTGCACTAAAATCCAACATCCTTCCCATTGGTTTAAACTTTGACGTTGCTATCAGGACCATTCAAGGGGGTAACACATGCTTGGATGGCTTTGTAATCTTTTGGGTGAGCTACAGCTTTGCTGGTGCAGTGGGGCTGTAACTAGGTGTCTTTGGTTTGTGGGCTGACACTTTGCTCTTCTTGTTGACGTTGGTCAGAGTCTGGGCTCCCACCAGCATACTTCTGTGCAGAATACAATTGTGCACTGACTCTGAAAAGTCACACTGGCTGATGTTCCCTGGGGAACGTCTCGATCTGCTTTATGAGTATGATGTAAACCTGTTCTCAGGCCTTTGGAATCATCTGGAATTCTAGAACCATGTACTAGAGAAGGAGGTCTTAAGGCCCATGAACTCATATCTTATCGTGTATCACTGCTCTGTGTCCAGTCAGGTAGCAAAATCTAAAGTAACTCCTGCAGAGGTCTCAGAATGATAGTCAAGCCTCATGTTTATTCAGAAGCTCCGTGCCTGCACTGGCAATGTTATCTAGTATTTTCTTGACTTTATGAGTATTTCCGTATATGCTCTTGTTTACGGTACTGGAATTTACCCTGGGTTGAACTGTCAGAATCAATTCAGCAGAAAGACCAGTGTTATATCCTTTAGCATCAAGAAGGAAAAATTTTTAAGCTTTAAAGATAAACACTTGAACGTGATGAGAGAGCAAGGGTGATGACGTTTACCATACAAATGCGTGTAAACACAGCCTTCCATTCCCACCTCTTGGAATAAAGTGGCATAGATGCCAGCAAACCTGACAGCACGCTTGTCGTGTGTGCATCTGAACCTGTTCAAAAGCCTTTCGAGAAATACAGAGTGTGATCCCCAGCTGTGGGAAACTCTGCTCTCTAAATATAGTCTCCGATGCCTTTTGTCCTTCCTTCCCTCTCTCCTTTCCCCCTTTTCTCTTCCTTGTCTTCCTCACTTTCCTTCTCTGTAAGTATTTGGGTGGACCTGGTACATACCAAGTATCCTTCCAGCCCTTGGCAAGAATCATAGCAAATTGATTAAAGACCCAGGCCTCCTGGAACCTGCTTTATTCCTTTCCTCCCCTACCTCTTACGCCTTCTCTTCCTCCTCTCCTTCAGATTGTTTCCATGCCACCCGACTGGGCTACACCTCCAGTAGCCTAATAACATTCAAGTGGTGCCCCTCAATTTCTGCTGGCTACCCCAGGAAAACCTTGTAGAGGAAATGACGCCACCTCCACAGGTCTCTCTGAGCCCAGGCTGAAAGCACAGAGGAAGGGATGTGACGGTCGTCGGCTTACCACTGTGATTATTAGTCTCAAGGACTAATGCAATGGGTCCCGCCAGGTTCCCATCTGTCATCGAGACCCTTGCTAGCTGTTGATTAGGCTTCCCGGCTGTGGGTGATTGGGCTGTTCCCGTGCCAGCGACGTCTCAGCCCGGAGGCAGCAATCACTGGGTCTGAGCGTGTCAGCTTAGAAGAGTAATCATGTTAACAGTTAGGAGACACTGAGGCTGCCCGGCTCACTTGCAGATATCTTTTATGGCTTTTAATTATTTTCTATTCTCACCTGCTTCCGGGAGATCACAAAACTCTTATTCAATCTTCCTGCATTTTAAGTGAAACAGAACTGTAGGCATTTCAGTCCCAGCCCTTGTGCAACGTGATGACCTGGCTCTTGAAACTCAACGCAGCTCCTTTGGAACCAGGCAAATGGGAGGATTGTTCAGCACTGGCATGAGCCAGTGGAAAATACAGAAGGATATGGGGTGGGGGGCACGAGTGGCCCATCCATGTTGGCTAAAATGGCACTTATTGAACTTAAGCTTTTCCCCTCCCATAGAGACTGGGAGACAGGGGCTCCCTCTTCCTTGATGATTACTTTTCAAAGGGATCACCCCCAAGTCCTTACGGAAGAAATTCCTGGGTTGCAAAACTGGCAGGAGGCCAGGTGAAGATCCATCAGCATTTTAAAGGGACAGAGAGAATGTTTGCAATTAGGAGTTTTCTAAAGTTAATGTTCTGAGAGAAGGGAGGTCAGGGGCCTGGAGTCAGGAAGAAGTCCATCAAGTTTCCTGAAGCTGAAGGGAACGTGAAGGCTGTTTTGGAGAAGCCCATCCACTCCCTTGAGGTCCTGGTTTCCTTCACTAAATACTTGTTGGTTTTGTGAGGAAGGAGTAGAACTTTCATTTCTCCTCTCCCTGGGAGTGGTCAGTCTCTTTTTTCCTCCCCATCCTCTGCTTTCTTGTTCTGTGAACCTCCAGGTGCCCTGGGGACTTTCTCCAAATTCTGCCAGCCCCCTCTCAGATGACTCCGGTGTTTATGAACTCATACTTCACTTTCCTCCTAGAAGAGTGGGAAAAGGCTCAATCTCATTTCCTCTAGCCTTTATAGTCTGAATTTAGCTTCTGGGTTCCTAGAGGACAAAGACTGTGTCATGATTGAATTCCAATTTATACACATCAATGGGCCAGTAAGCATTGCTTTGCCCCCAGCAAAGACGAGCTCATTCAGTGACTCAAGAAGGAAGGCGGTTGACACTGAAAACCAAAGAAAATGTGGAGTTTGTGCCTGTTTAAACAATAGAAGGCAGAGGAGTCTGCTTCTTGGCACTCTTTGAAATCTGAATATTCACTGTGTACATATGTTAAATGTCAAGCATAATTCACTCAAAATTTCGGCTCCAAAGAAAGCCAGAAAGCAAGTATCGGTGTCTGCAGGAAAACAGTGAGGGAGGCAGCTTGCAAAAGTGAGGAAACACTGGATGGTTTGAAGTTTGAGGGAAGCAAAGTGTCAAATGTGTAAACAAAGACAGGGGAAGTTCAAATAAACATAAACCCAACTGAGAAGAATGCATAAAGAACCCGATAGAGAAGGATCTCGAATGGCTAGGGACCTGAAGCTGGAGAAAGAAAAACTCAGTCAGCTTTGCAGGAGCCAGAGACTCCTGAGACTCATCACTGAGGCAGCGAGAGATCTGCACCACTTTGCAGTTCTAAGGAACCATCCCTTGCTTAATTGTGAGGTTTTATAAAAGGAGGAAAAACAATTGACAAAAGCTCCTGAAGAAAAACCTATCACTGAAAGATTTGTGTAGTTCTCAGGAGAAGAGAGCAGAAAACACTTGCTCGCAGCAGTAAACTCTGTTGACCTTATTTACCAGGAGCTCTGAGCTCCCAGGTAGGAGTTCAATGGTTGGGTTAATGGGAAGAAGAACATGTTGATTTATGCTTTGCAAAATTTGGTGCTTTACAAAAATGGAGAGAGTAACTATTGACCTCTTGTATTCATCATTTGGGCTGCTTTAACCAAAGACCGCAGGGTATATACCATGGGTTAAACAATAGAAGTTTATTTTTATTGTAATAATGTAATATTCTGAAAGCTGGGAAGTCTGATATTAGGGAGCCAGCATGGCTTCTTGGTTTCTTTTCTTTTTTTTTTTTCTTCTTCTTTTTTAAAAGATTTTATTTATTTATTTGACAGAGAAAGACACAGCGAGAGAGGGAACATAAGCAGAGGGAGTGAGAAAGGGAGAAGCAGGCTTCCCGTTGAATAGGGAGCCCGATGTGGGGCTCAATCCCAGGACCCTGGGATCATGCCCTGAGCTGAAGGCAGATGCTTAATGACTGAGCCACCCAGGTACCCCGATTCCTTGGTTTCTTGGTGATGGTTCTCTTCCTTATTTGCACCTGGCCACCTTCTTGCTGTGTCCTCATGTAGTGAAGAGAGAGAAAGAGAGAGAGATTATCTCTTTAGAGTCTTTTCTTACAAGGGCACAGATACCATTCACAATGGCTCCCAGAGGCCCCACCTCCACCTACCATCACACTGGGGATTATAAACTTGGGGGGAGGACACAAACGTTCAGTCCACAGCGCCTCCTGAAGTCAACACCATGGACTACTCTATCAAATTCGGCATACATTTTATGGTCAGGACCCAGAGAAGACATTATTTTCCCATCTGTAATAAGTAATGGTCGAAAAGTTGCTTTTTATGGGATGCTTCCTTCTGGTCCACCATGGGGGCTGGTCAGCTCAGCTTATCACATCTGCTCAGACACGAATAGCCATGGACACCAGAAGACCCAAACCTTCAAGGCCCTGATGCCATTAGGTGCTCACACAACCCTCTCATTCTATCAATGATGGAAGAGGGGCCAAGGAAGGGTAAGAGACTTTCCTAAGTCAGTGAGAAGAAACTGCCCTGGCTCAGAACTTTTCACGCTGACTCCCAGTGGGCTGGTTTGCTTCGTTTTTGTTAAACCCACAGTGAAGTTTGGGATCTGTCACCGGCATGTATTGACGTCAGTAAATTTATTTGGAGTAGTCAAAGAATTAGTAAATTCCTCTCTATGGAACATTTTTATTTTTTCTGAATCTGGGTCCCACTGTGTTGAAAACCCTTTTTACCTCTAGTAGTATGCTTTTTGGATATCCCTGCTAGTTTCTTGATTGTTTAGTCTCTTCAGTTTATAAAAATATTCTATCTTGGCTATGACCATTTATTTAGTTATATCTATTTTTTTAAGATTTATTTATTTATTTGAGAGAGAGAGAAACCGAGCAGGGGGAGGGGCAGAAGGAGAGGGAGAGGGAGAATCTCAAGCAGACTCTGCTGAGCATGGAGCCAGATGTGGGGCTCAATCCCGGGACCCCGAGATCAGGACCTGAGCTGAAACCGAGAGCTGAATGCTCAACTGACTGAGCCACCCAGGCGCCCTACTTATATCCATCCTAAAACTTCAGACTCCAAGATTTCATTCTATCTCTGCAGAGGCCAGACCAGCAGATCCAGTTTCAAGCTGTCTGAAGGGAGTGGTGTGGAGTTCTCTGGTTGTGATGGGGGAGGGGGGGAGGGAAAAGGCACTTACTTGTGCCTCCATGGAGTGAGTCGTGCATTCTCTTCTGGGTTGGTGTAATTGCTCTACCTTTAGGGATCACCCCAACTTCCTTGTCGATGAGGGCGCCCTGCCCTCGCTCCTCTCAGAGCCTACTTTCCTAATGCTGAAGGCCATGTCATCGTCTCTTATTCCTGGAGTCTCCTTACGCCCTTCAGACCTCTCAGGAGCCACTGTCAAGGTACGGAAGCCGGACCACCTGTTTCAGGTTTCCTTAGCCTAAGACGAGCACTTTCTTAGCACTGACTTTTCAACTCTCTAATTCCTCAAATTTCTTTCTTCACTGTCTGCAGCTTCCATGTTGGGGCCAGCAGTCCACTGATTGTTGGACTCACCATTTTCAGACAAGAGACAAGTCGCTCCCGTGGAATATTCTGGGCGTCCCCTCTTCTTAGAGAAAAGACAGAACATCTGTATCTGGTGCTCCACAAACTCAGCTCACTCAGAAGACAAACTTTTCTCAATACCCTACGGTGCTTTTCTAGTTTTCTATTTTTCTTGTATCCTTGGGGTGGGCGTGCAGGGGGCTTCAGCAGCAGGATGGCTGTGCTCATTTTCCAGAATCTTTTGTGATGACTTTGGAATATGGGATATTTAGCAACTGCATCTTTTATGATCAACTCTGATGTCCTGCTGACAATGATTGGAAGTGTGTGTATGTGTGTGTGTGTGTGCATAGATTTTCTACTTTGATAACAGTCTGTGTTTTCATGATTCTAACTCTGATATGTGTTATAAGGCTAGTGTATGATAATTTATTTATTTATTTACTTTATTAACATATATAAATATAAATGTATTATTTACTTCACAGGTATAGGTCTGTGAATCATCAGTCTTACACAATTCACCGGATACACCATAGCACACACCCTCCCCAGTGTCCATATCCCAACCACCCTCTCCCTAGCCCCCAGTTTGTTTCCTAAGATTGAGTCTCTTACGATTTGTCTCCCTCCCTGGTTCCATCTTGTTTCATTTTTCCCCCTCCCTACCCTCCACGACCCCCCACCCTGCCTCTCAAATTCCTCATATCCGGGAGATCATATGATAATTGTCTTTCTCTGATGGGCTTATTTCACTCAGCATAATACCCTCTAGTTCCATATTGAGAGAAGCCTTGTTGCTGTAAACATGTAACTTACTTTTAGTTTTGCCAGTTTAAAACATGATTTCCTGCCCGCTCCGTGATGTATTTCTGACAGCCTGGATGAATTTCAGAGTGAACTTGGAGGACTATAGATACGAACATTTCATGTTTTTCTGCAAGAGATTGATTGACTGCTCCTAAAAATACAATACTGAGGAGAGAAAATGTCAGAAGTCATCCAGACTCGTCCTCGGCTTCCAAGTGCTTAAATTTAGACCAGTTGCAGCCTAAATTAAACTTGTTCTTGTTTTTGTCCCTATATAATGGAGGCCCTATAGCCTTCTTCAGTGCTGGTTCATGCAAACATTTCTTCTAATGCCTAATGGAAGCCTCCCTTCGCCTGACATGAGCTCACGTTTTTGTCTTATTTCACGGCTTGTGTTGCTGCGGCTTTCTGACTCTTCTCCTACATTTAGTTTCAGTGGTGGATAAAGGTGATCATCTGAATTCCCCTCGGACCTAATATCAGGCCCAGAAGCCTCAGGCAAAGTGGATCTTTTCCAGACAGCTCTGAAACCCTATGGAAACCAAGGAAGAATGACAGAGGGCTGATAGAGGCTGACAGCTCCCTGCTCCCTCCAGACCCACGGAAGAAAAACAGAAACCTCTTTAAGAGGGAAAGGAGAGGGAACGAAAAGGCAGAAAGGGCAAGCAAGAAAGAGAAAGAAACTGAGGATGTCGGGAACTTATGAGGCCGGCCCTCTGGCAGCCAAGACCAGCCTTTTCCCACACAATATGCAGAAAGTGGTATTGGGCGAACCTTCTGGAACTTCACCAGCCCCTTCCTGCCCAGGCCCCTTCAGATCCCGCAGAGAGATATTCCCCGAGCATCCTTTCCCAAGGGTGAGAAGAGGAAGAGAGATGTAGTTGTGGGCAGCACACCTGCCTTTTTCACTCCCAATAAGTCCATGCATGATGTACAAGTGAAGGGGGCAACAAAAGAACCCAGAGCAGGAGAATCCTGGGGCCCACTGGGCCTTGCAGTGAAGGAGCAAGTTGAGGGTATGGGGAGGTGTGCGAGCAGAATTTATAAAATAGGAGCCTTAAGAAGAACATCTTTGATATGGGATTATGAATGAGGTGAACTTATAAACATATACATCTAATTATTTTTTGGTAGCTTTACCTAGTTTGGGTAATTTTTAAAAAGGATCATTGATGCTTTTACAGTTCTAATATATTTTTAATATCTTAATACAATGACTTACACTCTCTTTGACAAGCTAAGAAACATTATGTCCACCCACCATGGAAGGTGATTATATTTGCTTTTCAAATATTCACATTTCCTGTCCTTTCCCCCTCTCTCTTTTCCTCCTTCCTTCCTTCTTTCTTTCCTTTCTTCCTTCCTTCCTTCCTTCCTTCTTCCTATTTGTTTTCCGTTCTTTATCCATCTGTCCCACCCTCTCTCTCCCCTGACCCCATGCACGTGTGGCTTTCATTCTGCTCATGTTTGCTTGATAGAAAGGAAGCTGTGTGTTAAGAATGAATGGGTGTTGGGACGCCTGGGTGGCTCAGTTGGTTAAGCGGCTGCCTTCGGCTCAGGTCATGATCCTGGCGTCCTGGGATTGAGTCCCGCATCGGGCTCCTTGCTCGGCAGGGAGCCTGCTTCTCCTTCTGCCTCTGCCTGCCACTCTGTCTGCTTGTGCTCGCTCGCTCTCTCTCCCTCTCTCTCTGACAAATAAATAAATTAAAAAAAAAAAAGAATGAATGGATGTTTCTTCAGCATTTCACAGTTCAGAATCATGTACGTCTAATGAAAGAACCAATCTGGATGACTCTCCCCAAATTATAACTTTATACCTAAAGTAGCTCTTTTTTTTTTTTTTTTT
>PISX010030491.1:0-18601 GCA_004024625.1 Mellivora capensis | reverse complement strand
AAATTTTTTAATATATTTATATAAATGCACATTTAGCAATTTAATCAAATTAGTCAAATACTGTGGCTTGTATAACAAGATGTTTTCAATTGTTAATCTAATTAGACAATACTGTCTTGAAAACCAGAATTATTTTTTAAATTGAATTGTGGTTAACTCTTACAACCTCAGATTTTATTGAAGAATACTATAATAACTTAATTCTGATAGAATATTTGTTATAGGAGTATTTAGAACACATTGACTATTGAATCTTTCAAATGTCCCTTGTCTTAATAAAAAGACAAAATATTCTGTAATTAAGTGCAATAAGCATTTTACTTCTCCTATGATGGAAAATATATGTGTATTTTTTTAATGGTCCAATTTTTTTTTTTTTTTTTTGCCTTAACTCCAGGGAGCTTACAAGTAAATATCTGTTTCAGTGTTTGTAAAGTGTAAGACAAGATCACTGACCTATATCTCATTGAAAATTTTCCAGACTTTTATTTCAATTTTGTCCTACTGATTATATTTAATACTAATGTACTAAATATATATGCAATATTGTATATATAAAACTTAAGTATTAAATTATGTGCATGTTTTAAATATGTGCTATATATTGAATATTAATCTATGGCTTGTTTATAAGGATGAGGAAGAGTTTAATAAAATTATATTGGTATCTGATAGACATTTAAATATAGACTTTTTTTGTAGATGGTTAACTTAATAAGAATTATTTTATTCTTCTTGTGTGATTGTGTCCAAATCACAGCACCAATACCACATATAACAGTTTAACAATATAAATTTTCTTAACTCCATAATTTTTATGACGTAAATTAAACTTTAAATTTCTAGCAAGTTACAGTTGTCCCAAAATCAATATTGAAGATTAAGAAGCCATTAAATGTTTAACACTTTATTAGATTGTAACTACTATTTTGAATAATAGTTCAAGGATTATTGTTTCAATAAGGAATGTTTCAGATAAGAGAATAACTGTTTACAGGAAATCATAACTTATCGTGATGTTTTTCATGCTGGTATAAATATAGAACACTAGATTATATGAAAGTATTTATTTAAATCATTTTCTATTGATCATAAAAATCTATAGAATATGCTTAAGCCATTGATTTATAAAGTTCTTAATTTATTATTTAGGTCATATTTTATATGATAACATTATCAACATTTGATCTGACCTGGAAAATAGTCTCTATTCTTCCTAATGGTTTATACAGTAAGTGATTTAATGTCCTATACATTTTCCATTAACAATAAATTAAAATATGTAATTTTATATGATCATTGAGCACACATCTTAACATATGGCCTTAAAAATAAAGCAAAACTTTAGGAATGGTTAGCACAGTCTTAATATCAACTCTTATGGGGATTGTGGGAAAGTGAGATTAACGGTTCTTAAGGAAATCTGAAATTTATACCATTAAATTTTAACAAACTAATGTTATAGCATGCTCAATTCCATCTTCCACAAGAAAGAATGGTGGTATCAGCCCACGGAAATACAGCCTAAGATAGCAAAAAGCAGACCTTGAGCCTACACACTCTTCAAAACACAATAAAGAGTAATTTTACTTATTTTCAAGAAATACTTATTCCAAATAATTACTTGGAGAAAAAAATAAGGGAATGGAACATAGGCTTTTGTGCTTTTCTCATAATAATCTGTATTATAAAATTATATGGGGCTAACCACAGGAAAATTCAAATAAGGACTAGGCTGTGTATTATAAATGGGAAAATTTTCAACATTTGATCTCTCCTATATTCACTATTTGATTAAGCTCATAAAAATTTATTGCCAAGATTTCTTTTACTACCAATCACTATAACCCATGTATTAGATATATCCTTAAATAATTAAAGAATACTTTAAAAATTTCAAGAAATAACTGGTTTTAAGGTTATCACCTTAAAAAAGAATATTTACTAAAATGAAAATATTTGAACATTTAAACTCTGAAAGTTTAACTTAGAGAAAAGATAATGCACCATTTTCAGCAACCGTAAAACCCAGACAGAATCCTCTAAAAGACTGTACACAATTTTATGACAAAATATTTACTCGGATTTTTCTTCCTGACAATTGATGTACTTTGATGCCACTTTATCAATCCACTTTGAAGCATATCTTCAACAAGATGTAGAACACTCTACGTTGAAATTTGGTGCAACTGCACCCCATAAAAACCATTTATCACAGAGAAGGTGGTCTGCTGAGCTAAGCCTACAACTTTACTTTTTTATCAACCTGAGTAATGAATTATTATATTTGTACTATAGTGCAGACCCAAATGAGTACTGCCGAATACCAACCCTTTATCAGTCTATTATTGAATATTAGAACCAGGTAAGTAGGAAAAAACACTCAGGCAACTAATTGTCTTAAATTTGAATAAAACTAGAAGCAGACAAACAGCCAAAGATCTGGAAAACAAGTTAGAGACAGAAAAAGGAGATGTAGTTCTTATTAGAACTTTATGTTGCCTAATAGTATAGAATATAAAATAACTTGTCAGCTAGAAAAGATATATGGATTTAAAAATCTAATTCCTTTTTATTTATGAATTCCAGATACTAAAAACATTGAATATTTCTATAGGCCACTTTATATTTTCTTACTATTTACTATTTTATTTTGCATTGCAAAAGAAAAATATATATAACAAAATATTTTAAATAATAAAATAACCCTCCTTTCCCTCTTGTGGAGGGAGGTATATTGCTATATTCCATCCTTAAGAAGTAACCACAATTAACAATTCCTTATGAATTCTTTAAGACAGTTCCCATAATGTACACACATTTTAATCCCAGTTTATACAAACTCTTAATTCACTTGATATGTTAATTTTATTATGGTCATATAGCTATGGCTATAACTGTAGCTTTACCCTCTCTTACATGACTGCATTTCATTCTATGAGTATATCATAGTTAATTAACAGGCCCTGTTTAGTGAACAGTAGACTGCATATCAAGTGGGGAATGTCTTACAGCAAAACAGGACTCCCAAATGTAGTATTTTAAACAAAAATTGAGTCTTTTTTTCATAGAAACAAGTCTCTAGTTGAACATTTGGCAGCTTTGGTTTAATAGCCCCCTTGATATTGGAGTTGGTCTGTGTTCTCAAAATTACAAAATTCCCCAGATCATCATTATGTCTACATTCAAAGGAAGAAGAATGCATCAGAATTATGTGTAACTTTCATCAGGAAAGTGACAACTTTTTCCCAAGCTTCCTTAACACATTTCTGCTTAGATCTCACTCACAGGAAGATAAGAAGTAGCCACTGCTGATGGCAAGGGAAGTTCATTAAGGAAGTAATGAATTAAATCAAATGATTAAAGGGTTGGAATTTTTAACTGAGTTAGTCAAATAATGGTTTTTCCACAGATCATTTCCTGTTTTTCTAAACATTTTCATAATGAAAATCTGTGTAAGTATAACTGTGTAAAGTTAGTTGTATGACAGATTCCTAATAATGAGACAGAAACTTGAAAGAAATAGTAGTGAAAAGGTGTAAAATAGAAGGGAAGAGAAAAAGAAAATGGGAAGAAGGGAAGAGAAGAGAGAGTAAGGTGAGGGAAGAGAAGGGAATGATGATAAATCATAAGACTAGAGGAAAATAATATGACTCAAAGCTATCAACAGATTCCATGCAATCCCATCAAAATACCAATAGCAGTTTTTACAGAACTAGAATAAATAATCCTAAAATTTTTATGGAGCCAAAAATCACCTCAAATAGCCAAGCAATCTTGAAAAAGAAGAAGAAAGCTGGTGATAACAGAATCCCAAATTTCAAAATATACTCCAAAGCTATAGCAATCAAAACAGTATGTTACTGGCACACAAATAGACACAAAGATCAATGGAACAAGATAGCCCAGAAGTAAATCCACAACTATATGATTAACTAATCTACAAGAGGAGAGGCAAGAACATACAGTGGGGAAAGGACGATCTTTTCAATAAATAATAGTGAGAAAACTGGGCAAGTATATGCAAAAGAATGAAACTGTTCCACTTTGTTACACCATATAACATACACATAAAAACAAACTCAAAATGGATTAAAGACCTAAATGCGAGATCTCAAACCACAAAACTTCTAAAGTAAAATATAGATGGTAATATCTTGGATATTGACTTTTAGGAACAGATTTATGGATATGTCTCCTCAGGCATGGGAGACAAAAACAAAAAGGAACTACTGAGACTACACCAAAATAAAAAATTTTGCATAGATAAGGAAAAAATCAACAAACAAAAAGGCAACCTGCTGAATAGGCAAAAATATTTGCAAATATAAGGTGTTATTATCCAAAAACAAAAAAATAAGGTGTCATTATCCAAAATATATAAAGAACATATACAACTCAACATCAAAAAAAGCAAACAAAAACAACCCACACACACAGAACAAAAACCAAACCAAACCAAATGAAAAGAAAACAAAACCAAAATATACAAATACTCCAGGTTAAAAAATATTGGGAAGAGAATCTGAATAGATTTTTCCAAATAAGACATCCAGATAGCCAACCAACACATGAAAAGATACTCAATATCATTCATCATTAGGAAAATGCAAATTGAAACCACAATAATGTATCACCTCACATCTGTCAGAACAGCTATTAACAGAAAGATAAGAAACAAGTGTTGGCAAGGATGTAGAGAAAAGGGAGTCCTGATATATGGTTGGTGGGAACATAAATTGGTGCAACCACTTTGGAGAACAGTATGGAGGTTTCTCAAAAATTTAAAAATATAAATGCCATATAATCCAATAATTATACCACTGGATATCTACCCGTCAAAAAAACATCCCACAAAAACACTAAATTGAAAGGATATAGGCACTCCCATGCTTATTACAGGATTATTTATAAAAGCCAAGATACAGAAGCAACCCAAATGCTACTGATGAGATGAATGGATAATAAGATATGATACACACACTTATACACACACACACACACGCACGCACGCGCGAATACTACTCAGCCATAAAAAAGGATAAGATCTTGGCATTTGCAACAACATGGATGAACCCAGAGCATATTAAGCTAAGTGAAATAAGTTGGACAGAGAAGAACAAATAACCATATGATTTCACTTACATGTGGAATCTGAAAAACAAAACAAATGAACAATAACAACAAAAATAGCTCCTTAAGTACACATTACTGGTGGTTGTTAAAGGGGAGGTGGGTAGAGGGATGGGTGAAATAGGTAAAAGAGAGTAAGAGGTACAAACTTCCAGTTGTAAAATAAATATGCTATGGAGATAAAAAGTACTGCATAGGGAATATAGTCAATAACACTGTATTAACATTGTACGGTGACAGATGATGACTACCTTGATTGTGCTGAGCATGGAATGAATGATGTGTAAAATTGTCAAATCAATATGTTGTACACTCAATATCACTATAAAATTGCACGACCATTATACTTCAATTAAAAAAAAAAAGACTGGAGGAAAGTAGCTGGGGTTGACATAAATTAGAGGTACTACAACTTGTCCAGTTAATTCACATATGTATTTACTTTTCAGGAAAAGTCAGCTATCCACTGTCACAAATTTGCTGTCGGCTAAACTGCTCCTTCCTGATATTATCTCTGAATCCACCCTTTTGTAGGAGCAGGATATGGTATTCAGGGAAATGCAAATTAAAATAATAGTGGAATATCATTTTATACCCATAGAATGGCAAAAATTACACACACACACACAAACTATCACTACTAGTAAACAAATGAGAAAAAGCACATGCTTCTAAACTGTTGGTCAAAATAAGAAGTATTGGAGACTTCTCGGAAAGCTCTGACAATATATTTAAAATGCATACATCATAGATGATAGATGATAGATAGATAGATGATTGATAGATGATAGATAAATGCCTTTCAACACTCTTGGAGATCTATCTATCCCTCAAATAATTATTATTATGAAATAATATATTAAGTAGAATGTTGGGACGCCTGGGTGGCTCAGTTGGTTAAGCGTCTGCCTTCGGCTCAGGTCATGATCCCAGTGTCCTGGGATTGAGTCCCACATCGGGCTCCTTGCTCAGCAGGGAGCCTGCTTCTCCCTTTGCCTCTGCCTGCCACTCTGTCTGCATGTGCGCACTCGGACAAATAAATAAATAAAATCTATAAAAAAAAAAGAATGCTTATTAAATCTTTCTTAATAATGACAAACAACAAAGTGAATTTCTACTTATAATAAATGGTCCATAAAATACAACACATTCACACTATAGAATGTTATGCATCTAGTAAAGTTTGAAAGATCCTTAAAAGAGAAAAACTAAAAAAAAAATCATAAATATGTGGAGATTAACATGCTACTGGAAAGCTAGTGGAACGAAGAAGAAATTTTTAGAAAATGACCAAATGAAAAGGAAAACAACATATTAAAACATATGGAGTGCAGGAAAGCATTTTTAAGAGGGAAGTTCATAGCGATAAATGCCTACATTAAGAAAAAAAAAAAAAAAAAAAAGGGAGCACCTGGGTGGCTCAGTGTGTTAAGCCTCTGCCTTCAGCTCAGTCATGATCTCAGGTCGTGGGATTGAGTCCTGCATCAGGCTCTCTGCTCAGCAGGGAGCCTGCTTCCCTCTCTCTCTCCACCTACCTCTCTGCCTACTTGTAATCTCTCTTCTCTGTGTCAAATAAATAAATAAAATCTTTAAAAAAAAGAACTTAACCTACCTTTATATGTCAAAGAACTAGAAACAAGACAGATGAATCCCAAAGTTAGTAGAAGTAAAAGAATAACAAAAGTCAAAGTGGAAATAAATGAAATAAACACTAAAAAGAGAATAGAAAAGATCAACGAAACTATGAGCTATTTTTTGAAGTAATAAACAGAATAGAGAAACATTCAGCTAGACTCATCAAAAAAGAGAGATGAATGAGGAGATGTTAACAGATAACACAAAAATAAGAAAAGATCATAAGAGACTACTATGAACAATTACATGCCAAATAATTAAACTGAGAAGAAATAAACAAATATCTAGAATAATATAATTTACCAAATTAAATCATGAAGAAAACAGAAAATCTGAGCAGAACCACTAAAAGAAGGAGAATCAATCAATGATCAGAAACCAACCAACAAACAATAGTCCAAGACTAGATGACTTTACTGGTAATTCTACCAAACATTTAAATAAGAATATTGATCCTTCTCCTATTCCTCCAAATATATATGAGCTTGTTAATAGGAGTTGTGGAAGGAAGGGGGGAAAAAGAAGGAAAATAATAATGAGGACAGAGACTTCCATAAAATGTACCTGTAATTATGGTATCTAGTTTCCAAAAATATCCTCCTCATAAACCATGCCTCATAATACTTACACATGTGTGTAGTCCCCTTCCCTTAAAACTGGACTAGACTTTGTGACTTGCTTGACCAATGGCATCTTACAAAGTAACACTCTCAGACTTCCAAGGCCAAGGCATAAAAGAGCTTATAGTTATTGGCTAGCCCTCTTGGGCACTAATTCTTGGGATGCTACTTCTCAAAACACAGGCCACCAGTGAGAAGTGCAGGCTGCAAGGAGAGGTTATGTGTGAACATTCTGGTCAGCAGCCCTGGCTGAATTCCCAGTCTATAGGCAGCCTCAACAGCCACCATATGAGTGAGCCATCCTGGATGTTCAGCCTACGTGAGGTTTCAAATGGCTCCAGCATCCCCAACTGTCTGACTTACCACATGAGAGACCTCAAGCCAGAACTGATCAGCTGGGCCTCATCAACAACACAAATGTGAGAAATAGATTTTCTTTTTTTTTTTTTAATTTAAGCTACTAATTTTGGGGTATGTCTTTATACAGCTAAGAATGAGTAAGATTATATTCACATATTATTGTAAAATTCCATACAAAATCCATTTAAGTATTAATTAAGATGTTATTTTTGAAAGTGGGGAGGCGGGGCACCTGTGTGGCTCAGTGGGTTAAGCCCCTGCCTTCAGCTGAGGTCATGATCTCAGGGTCCTGGAATGGAGCCCCCGCATTTGGCTCTGTGCTCAGCAGGGAGCCTGCTTCCCCACCCCCGCCCCCTACCTGACTCTCTGCCTTGTGATTTCTCTCTCTGTCAAAAAAAAAAGAAAAGTGGGGTGACTTGGTTTTGATCTAGTTTAAGAGAAAACAAGAGTAAGAATTAGAAAGTGAAACTAAAAGGAAGAGAATTTGGTGACTGACTTATTGAGGATAGACTGGTTTTGGAGTTAGGCAGACCTGACTTGACAGAAATCCTGTTCTGCTTCCTCCTGATTGTCAAGGTCCCTTGAACTTCAGTTTTTCCACCAGTAAGTGAGGAAAATACTACCATTTGGGATGTAACTTGATAGCAAAGTCAGGGCAATTTATTGTTGAACTCTCCTCAAAATTTCTCCAATTCCTCTGCAACATCATAATCACACATGAGATATAGAATATTGAAACTGAGACAGATATATTAGGTGTAATATGCATTACCATCGTGTCAGTGAGATTCTTAGCAAGTCTATCTATTTGGGTGTTTCTAGGCCAACCCCACACTGCCTTGATTATAGTAGGTTTATAGCAGGGATTTTGGGGTGTGTGTGTGTGTGTGTGTGTGTTTTGGTTCAGTATGGCAAAATAAACCTTACTAATGTTTCCTTTAAAAATTAGTTATAATATTCACCTATTGTATACTGCTTACTATGTTCCACCCACCCTGACAGAATAAGGATATAAGCACAAAACAGAAATAGATTTCATTTGCATTGGATTACATTTTGAGATAATTTTGTAAAAAATTAACATTTTTATATAAAAACATGTCAACCGAGAAAGGTTAATCCTAATCAGAGATAGTAGGATTAAATTATATAAGTAGAAAATGACTATAAATCTTAAATAGATGAGTATATTTCTATTAGGAAGGGCATTCTAGTGGGAAAAAAAAGCAAAGCAAGTTGTGAGGACATTTTAAGTCATGCATACATGGGCATTTTAATATTTGGCCAAAGAGCTACATAATAATTTAGAAGTGAGTGATAGTAGACACTCCTTTTCCAAAACAAACACACACTATCTTTCTCTATAGATTAATAACAGATTATTTTCATTTTGGGGAAAAATTGAAGATTTAAAAAAAAATTAGTACCTTGTTATCTGAAGTCATCTTAGTATCTTATGTTAATAGGTTAACATCACAAATATTGCCATTTTTTGTTTTGCTTCATTTTGTTTCTTTCCCATCCAAAGAAACATTTAATGACTTGTTCAAGTCATTGTTCAACATCAACTTGTTATTTTATGGAAGAATTATTTTCTTAAAATATTTATATAATCAAGTGTACTAAGATAATTTGCATGGAAAATAGCATAAAACAACTGCTGTTACTAATTTCAAGTCAGTACTGCACATAAAAAGGGTAGGAATTGTAGCTGTGCTTTTTTATATCTTAAGAGTATTGAGAAGTTCCAAAGTCTGATTTTAAGAAAAAATTAATTTTACAAAATGCAAATAAACATATTCTTGTTTTTCAAATCCGTTTATTAGCAAAAATTTTCATTTTTTCAGTGTCTCATTTAAATGTTTTTTAATTGGAGCATCTTCTGGAGCCTGGCAAACACTTCTTTTCACCACTGGCTTTTTATATCAGTACTATGAAACACTGATCTGATTAAAATGAAACTGCGTATGTTAAAGTATAATTATATGATACAAGGAGAAGGGAGCATTGTCAACAATCAGTGATCTCAGGGGAGCCTGGGTGGCTCAGCTGATTTAGCATCTGCTTATGCACTCTCTTTCTCTGTCAAATAATACATAAAATCTTTTTAAAAATTACATTAAAAAATTCAATGATCTCGCCGATTTTTTTAAAGGTCTTAATTATGTATTTGACAGAGAGAGAAACCGAGATAGAGGGAATATAAGCATGGGGAGTGGGAGAGGGAGAAGCAGGCTTCCCACTAAACAGAGAGCCCAATGCGGGGCTTGATCCCAGGACCTTGGGATGACCTGAGCCGAAGGCAGATGCTTAACAACTGAGCCATTCAGGTGCCCCTCACTGATTTTTATAAAGGGATAACTTCTGCTAGTTTAGTGAAGTGTTCTTACTTTGGCCACTTTTTTGTTTCCACTGTAATAAATCTCAAATTCTCAGTAACACCAAAACATAACAGATTAACAAGAGTAAAAGCTTTTCATAAAGTTATCTTAGTAGCTTAGAGGCCAGGTGGAATCAATGAGAAAAATTAATTCTAACTCAATTTTAGAAACGGAAAATATTTCTATTAAGACAACTGTGTTTATATGTGTAGTCATTACCACCTTTATTTCTTTTTAACTTTTTAAAGTGGATTTGAATATGAACTGGAGGGGAAACTTTGGAGTGAGGACAGAATTTAGAAATTTGATCTCACCCTCCTGCGAAATACAGTATTTTCTTTGCCAGCCTATTTCCTGGGCATTTGTTAGATAAGAAGTCGAGAGAAACAAATTGAAAATGACCCAGATTTCTTCCAGAAGATTCGAAAGAGAACAGAAGCAACAGAAAGGGAAGAGGAAGAAATCACAGAGCCCAAATGGATGGGATTTTAGACAGTGATGAGGGAGAAGGAACAGGTTTGAGGGAACATCTGCCATTTACATGAAGGTTCCTGAAAATGACTGAGACAGAGAAAATAATCTTTAAAAAATGCTTCAATATACATCAAGAATGTGTGGTCTGATCTTTGAAAATATATCAGGACATCAATAACCTTTTGAATATCAGTTATCATAGTTTGTTGGACTTTATTGTATTGAATGTGCCTTTTTACACTGTTGGATCACATGGCCCCCAATTGTGTAAACCTTTCTTCCATGTGTGTGAGTGCATGTGTTTAGCTGACAATTGTGAATTAGCAATAACAGCATTTGTAGTTATTATAAAAGGTGAAAGAGGGAAGAAAAGAAAAAGAGAAGTAGAACTACCTTGGGATAGGAAAGAAAAAGATATCAAACATAAAACACTTCCAAATGTGAAATGCATTTACATGTCAAACTCAGGAAGGTGTTTAGAGCTTTTATAATCTATGGGCATGTAATGTCTTGAAATCCACCACTAACTGCTGGCTTTCTCGACTTTGTTCAAAGACCAAGATCTGTGCCACTTTAATCCAAAGAAAACACGGAAATTAAAACAATACCTATAATACCATAGATAGGAGACTGATGAAAGGACCCCTGTGTCATCTTTGGATATTAGAATAAATGTTAATGGAAACAATATTGAGATGAAAGGACACATAACCTGTAAACTTTTTTTTCATTTTTGTCTAGGAGTTGCAAGAACAATCGTTTTACAGATTTTAGTAAGCTGACCCCCCCTTTTTTTGTTCTAACTACAGTTTCCAGGGAAGGGAAAACTATGCATAACTGATGTTTCTTTTCAGTGAAGTTTTAAAATACCAAAGTCTAGCTGTTCTTTTTATAAGATGTATTTTTTTTAAGATTTTATTTATTTGACAGACAGAGATCACAAGTAGGCAGAGATGCAGGCAGAGAGAAAGAGGAGGAAGCAGGCTCCCCCGCTGGGCAGAGAGACTGATGCAGGGCTCAATCCCAGGACCCTGAGATCATGACCTGAGCCAAAGGCAGAGGCTTTAACCCACTGAGCCACCCAGGCGCCCCTAAGATGTATTTATTTATTTGGGGCTGTGGGTAACAGAGGGAGATCTCAAGCAGACATCCCAGTTAGCATAGAACCCTACTTGGGATTCAGTTTCACAACCTTGAGATCATGACCTGAGGTGAAACCAAGGGTCAGATGCTCAACTGACTGAGCCACGCCAGCACCCCTCAAGGTGTTCTTTAGTACTAGAAAAAGAGTTCCCAGAGGTGTATGGCCTTTACATTTAATATGACCTGTTCTTTTTCCTCTTAAAGAAGGGCTAGGTGTGCAATCACTCTGTTAAGGTGGACATTGGCTCAAATTCCAGCACTACTCTGTATTAGCATGATATCAGGTAGGTTGTTTAATCTCTTCGAGCCTGTGCTGTAGGAAAAAATCAAGCTTGGGTGGCAAAATGTGCCATCTAGGAGGATAGAGCTGATATGGAGATGAATGAACTCTGAAATAAGGAAGACCTGGGTTTGAATCCTGACTCCAGTGCTAGCAGTAATGTGATCTTGTGCTTTTAAAGCCTCACTTTCATACCTGTAAAATATTGATTAAAATGTACATCTTGAGGATTGCTTTAAGTAATCAAAGAACACATATTTATGTGTTTTCTATATAATTTTCTGTATAATTATTTTCTATATAATTTTTATATATAATTTCTATATTTTTCTATATATTTATATATTTTCTATATAATTAAGAATCACTCTGGTCTTTATCTCTAGTTCCTGGGAGATGAAATTATATCCTTGGAATTTTTCCAAGTGACAGTAATGCCTTTGTTACTCATGGTGGGCCTCTGAACACAAATGAACTTATGCTAATGAGGCAAAACTCAGGACAGGAGCTTGTCACCCCAGAAAGACCAACAATGTGATTATAGGGTTGGGGCTTTGAGCAGGTGATATGAGCCTCACCAAAACTAGGGAGGTGAGAAAACCTGGAAATTTGGTTCAATCACATGGCCAGTGGTATACTCTCTCCTGCCTACATAATAAAATCCCAATAAAAACTCTGGATGCTGCCGGTCATGGCACTTCTTGATGTGCCAGCAGGATGCTGATATGCAGCACATCCTGATTCCAGAGAGTAAGGACAGAGAAGCTCTGCATTTGGGATCCTCCTATACCTTTCTTTGTGTTTCTTCATTTCTCCCGCTGAGCAGGGAGCCTGATGTGGGGCTCAATCCCAGGACCCTGGAATCATGACCTGAGCCAAAGGCAGACACTTAACCAACTGAACCACCCAGGCACCCTGCGATTTGTATCTTTTGTAATAAAAGTGTAATTATGGGCGCCTGGGTGGCTCCAATGATTAGGTGTCTGCCTTCGTCTCAGGTCATGATCCCAGGGTCCTGGAATCGAGCTCCATGTCAGGTTCCTTGCTTGGTGGGAAGCCTGCTTCTCCCTCTTCCACTCCCCCTGCTTGTGTTCCCTCTCTCGCTGTGTCTCTCTGTGTCATATAAATAAATAAAATCTTTTTTTTTTAAGTGTAATTGTAAGTATAGGGCTTTCTTTCCCCAGTTCTTTGAGTCAGTATAATGAATCATTAAACCTGATAGGGTTATGGAAACTGCTGAATTTGCACAGATGGTCACAAGAGCACACACCCCTGGACTCATGGCTGCATCTGAATTTGCAACAGTCCTGTTAAATCTCTGGTGTCTGGGATAATTCTTAGCTGGTAGATTCAGAGTCAGTCTTGCAGTATTTAACATACCAAATTCTCTAACTCATAGATAATTATTGATTGTAACTATTAATATTAGTGTTCTTAGGAACAGAACAAATAGAATCAAATACAAAAGTTGGTAACTTCTAGGAAAGTTCTGTGATACTAATACTGTATAATACTGTGTATTACAGTTGCTAATTACTAATACTAATACTGTAATTGGTTAATGCTTTCACATTTTGTATTCTTTATATTTGCTTTTGAATTGAATAAAAGTAAATAATCACTTACAAAGACAAAAATACATATTATTTTATATTTTTCAGTGTGAGAAGATTTTTTGCCACAAGATTTTAAGAACTTCTAAAATCTCAGGATAACCTGATTCAAGTTCCACTCAACATAGTTATTTATGTGTTTCCAAAAGGAGCTTACTGATAAGAAATTCACAGGACTATTATTTTCATTTCCACATTAAAGAAATAATAATATAATTCTAACAGGCAGTGCAGTTGTTCAAGTTACATCTTTAAGTGTTGTAACATACAAAAGTCTGCAGAATAAAGCAGCTAAGGGGCTCCACTCCAGCACACAACACAAAGCAACTCTGCCACTTCTTCTATAGAAATGATACATTAAAGAGAATGTCCCAGAGCAAAACTAAAATCTCCCTTTCTACATAGATTCCTTCTTCCATCACACATGGAAGATGAGATTTCTTTAAAAATTACCACTTTCAGTGCTCAGAAAAAAAATAAATAAAAGCTCCTATGCTTCCAGAACACACTGTTTTATTCTGAAAAGATCAACAGTCTAAAAAAATATTAATTAAGCGACAGTGTGATACCACCTCAGACCACTTCTCTGGGATAATCTTTAAGAGTGAAAATGTTGAGGGCCATTAACCCACTCTTTCATTAATATCCAGGAAATGACTCAAAGCTCAGCCATTATAGATATCCCACATCGATTTTTGAGTCTTTTAGATCAGGAAGTGACATGGCATTGACATAATTCTAAGCATATACATTATGTCAGAAACTCAGTATCAAAGTACATATTTTCTAGAATCAGAATTTTTATGCAATTTTGATGAATTCAAAATCATAGATATTTTTTCACTCTTGTTTTATATATAGAAAGATTTTTAAAAGATGTCTGGGTTTACTACTTTATGTAAAACTGTTTTCCCTAATAGAAAACTTTTGTTCTTAATTATGTATTTCTTAGTTGACTTTATCTGAGAATGAGAGGCTGAAACTAAAAGAGATTTGGTAACAGAGAATATTAGCTGGAACAAGAATAACCCTATGATCTTCTACAACTTGATAAATCACTCACTATTCTTTGCTGTTAGAGTGAGGTCAGTCATGATTGTCTTTCACAATACACGAAGATTGTGACGATGCTTGAATACTGTGTAAGACATTAACAGAAATTTGGAAATATTTAGAGTTCTTGATGAATGAGAAAATGAATCTTAAGGATTAGAAAATATCTACATAAACTGGGATGCTGGGGCGGCTCAGTCAGTTAGGTGTCTGCCTTCGGCTGGGATCGTGATTCCAGGGTCCTGGGATCAAGTCCCCTGTCATGCTCCTTGTTTGGTGGGGAAACTGCTTCTCCCTCTGCCCCTCCCCCTCCTCATGCTCTCTCTTTCTCTCTCTCACTCTCTCAAATAAATATTTTTTAAAGATCATTTAAAATATCTACACTAACTGAAAGATACACTTAGTATTGCAAAAGGATAACTTAAATGTAGCACGGAATTACCCATTTGTATTAGGTGTAGTAAACTGAGAATAAGAAAAATAATTTACATATTGTATTTCCTATTTATCATTTGAGTAATTTGACTTAAAAAACTTAATTTCTACCCTTCATCACAATATACCTTCAAATCTAAATGATCTTTCTGAATATGTCACCAGCAGAATTACCAAGATGACAAACTGTTTTATTATCTCTCTAGTTCTAGGATACTATCACACAAAATACCACCCAATAATTCATACATAAAACTAGCTTTTGGGATGCCTGGGTGGCTCAGTTGGTTAAGCGGCTGCCTTCGGCTCAGGTCATGATCCCAGCGTCCTGGGATCAAGTCCCACATCGGGCTCCTTGCTCGGCAGGGAGCCTGCTTCTCCCTCTGCCTCTGCCTGCCACTCTGTCTGCCTGTGCTCACTCTCTCGCTCTTGCTCTGACAAATAAATAAATAAAATCTTAAAAAAAAAAAGATTTAAAAAAAACCTAACTTTCAAAGGGACACCTGGGTGGACCAGTTGGCTAAGCACCCAATTCTTGATCTTAGCTCAGTTCTTGACCTCAGAGTCATAAATTCAAGCCCCTTGTTAACCAAAACACAGTTCAGAATGGTTACTTTGGAGGCTCTCAAGAAAAATTCTCTGCTTTTAGATATCTCACAAGGTTTGGGATAGTTGCCACTCTAGCTGTCATGGTCCCCCAGATTGAATTGCACCTGAGCTATTCTGAGCAAATTTTAACCCTTTTGCTTCCTCCTGCTCTTGCACATTACTTATCTTTCTTGTTGATGCTGCTCCACTGCCTGAGGGAGCACCCTTCTCTTCCTCCAGTTGTGGGTCATCTACCTGCTCATATATAACCCACTTCTCCCAGAAAGCCTGACTTGGACATAGATGTTCAGTGAGGGGCTTCCCTGTGCACTCCTATCACATGCTCTGTCACCAGACTTTACATATGGTACATAATTATTCAGTCACCTGAATGAGCTCTGAGTTTAGCAAGGTCAAATACTACTTTTCTCCTCTCTCTATTCTTACCACAGAGTCTGTCAGTAGGGCTCAAAAATATTTGTTGACAGCTTTTGGATTTAAGGTATAGTACACCAAAATAAAGTCTGTTCTTAACCTCAAGACATTTAGTGGGTTTATAAAATATAAGAACTCAGGGACACCTGGGTGGCTCAGTTGGTTAAGCGGCTGCCTTCAGCTCAGGTCATGATCCTGGCGTCCTGGGATCAAATCCCACATTGGGCTCCTTGCTCAGCGGGGAGCCTGCTTCTCCCTCTGCCTCTGCCTGCCACTCTATCTGCTTGTGCTCGTTCTCTCTCTCTCCCTCTCTCTGACAAATAAATAAATTTAAAAAAATATAAGAACTCAGAAACTAAATTTCTGAGGAAAAAGAAATTAAACATAGCCTTTGTCCTTATGTCCTATAGTTTTGGTAGCTTGTGCTCTTTTTTAGGATACAAATATGTCCCAGACAGAACCTTGTTATTTCAAAATAGTAAAGAGATCCTATACATGAATAGCACAGTTTAATAGTGAATGCTTCTAAAAGAATATGCAATACTAATAACATTAGATTAATAGTATTCTGTTTATTAACATGAGACAAAATTGAACTATTGAAAAGTTTTAAAATATTTTAAAAGGGTTTATTAATTTTTATTTTATTTTTTCATATTTATAGTTCATCATCTTTATTTTTCATGATTTTCTTTTTTAAATTTTTTAATTTTTAAAAAAAAATTTTTCAGTGTTCCAAGATTCATTGTTTATGCACTACATGCAGTGCTCCATGCAATATGTTCCCTCCTTAATACCCACCACCAGGCTCACCCAACCCTCCATCCCCCACCCCTCTAAAATATTCAGCTTGTGCATTTTTAGATAGCAATTCATAATATTCCAAAAAGTCTGTCAAATTCTTCTTCCCAACAAAGTCACCTAATCTCACCTGAAAGTATCTAGCAAGTAAACTCAGAAACAGTGAAAATAGTACAAAACATAAATAACAAAAATTGTTAAGTTTTAATGGTTTATTCACATCTACCCCATAATGTATATTACTAATATCAGTAAAGCTAGATAGAGTTACATAACTTGCTCAAGATCATAAAATTCTTAAACATGAGAATATAATCATGGTTTCTGGTTCAAACTATGCTATCTGGATTCACCTTTGTGCAACTGGGCTCTGGTCAGTCTACTAATAACTGGGTTATACTGAATACACCTTTAACTTTCATGGGCCTCAATTTCATAATTAATAAAATTTTACTTATTTCCCTCTTATTCCTCTTTAAGGTACCTTCAATCTCAAACAGTCAAAGATAATATCATTTTAGAAGGTGGTCTTTAAAAAAAATTATTTACTTGAGAGCGAGAGAGAAAGAGCACAAGTAAGAGGGACGGAAGAGAGGGAGAGAGAATCTGAGGCAGTCTCCCTGATGAGTCTGGAGCCCAAGGCAGGCTCAATCTCACAACTGGAGATCATGACCTGAGCGGAAACCAAGAACTGGTACTTAACTGACTGCATCACCCAGGTGCTCTGAAGTGGCCTCTTTCTAATGGTACATTTTCTTCCACACAGCCTTTACCTTTTATTATTTCCCAAATTATTTTGATGTTAACATTTTAAGCATGTAATTTAATGACCTTCATTTCCCAATGACTTGGGAAATATAAAAAGTAAAAGATATACAAATGAATCTACCATTGTGAAGAGCCCTCCTAAAATATTAGCTGTTGCCCAAGATAAAATGAGCAATATTAATATCTCAAAGAATTGAATTCTAATACTATTTCTTTAAAAATGACTTTTCAGGGTTGCCTTCAAGGCTCAGTTGGTTAAGCTACTGCCTTCAGGTCCTGGAATCGAGCCCTACATCGGACTCCCTGCTCAGTGAGGAGCCTGCTTTTCCCTCTCCCTCTGCTGCCCTGCTTGCTTATGCTTTCTCACTCTGTCAAATAAATAAATAAAAATCTTCTAAAATTTTCAAAAAAATTTTTTAAATAACTTTTCAATTAGTATCTTCACCAATGACTGCAATTAATCCATTCATTCAACAAATTTTTCTTTGATTAGAAAATACCAGATACTATTCTAGGTGGTGGTAATACAACAGTGAATAAAGTAGAAGAAAAACACACACACAAAAATAAACCTTGGGGAGAGGAAGATGGCGGGGAACTAGGAGGAGGCTCTGGTTCAACCTGTCCCCTAAAGTGAGCTGATTACCTACCAAGGAACTCCGACCACTCATGAAATCAGCCTGAGATCAAAATTCTACTTGTCAGGATCTCTACGGGGGCAGAAGACGCCAGTGGGACGTCAGGATCTCTACGGGGGCAGAAGACGCCAGTGGGCAGGTAAAGCCGAGCGGGAACACAGGACTGGTATCGGAAGATAAACAAAAGGGGGAGGGAGCCACCAGAGGAGATACATTGGGAAGTAATACCCCAATACGAGAGTCC
>PISX010030490.1:0-18654 GCA_004024625.1 Mellivora capensis | reverse complement strand
GTACTGTCTCTTGTTCTTTTTTTTGTGGTGAGTTTTTCCGCCTTGTCATTTTCTCCAGATAAGATTATATGAAGGAGCAAATAAAATACTAAAAGGGTGGCAAAGACCCTAGGAAAATGCCCTTTAAAGAAAAAATTGAATTAAGTGCAAGACTAAAGAGTCATGGGGAGAAAGCCATGAATTCCGCGCATTGCTTTCTGCTCCTCTGGAGTTCCCCTGCTCTCCTTGTTAAGTGAACTTGGTTGGATTTCTTTTGATCTTCTGGGGGAGGGGCCTGTTATAGTGATTCTCAAGTGTCTTTGCCCGAGGCAGAGCTGCACCGCCCTTACCAGGGGCCGGGCTGAGTAATCCGCTCGGTTTCGCTTTCGGGAGCTTTTGTTCCCTGAGCGCTTTCCGTAGAGTCCGGAGGACGGGAATGAAAATGGCGGCCTCCTAGTCTCCGGCCGGAAGAGCTGAGATTCGGGGCTCCACTCCTCAGAGAAAAGTCCCAGCTACTCCCATATTCCTCGCCTCTGGCCGCGCTCCAAGCTCCCCCAGCCTGCGACCGGTTCAAGGTAACCCCGAGCTGAGAGCTCACTCCTCGGCTCTGTCTCTGTAGCCGGCTTCCCGCTCCGATACCTGCTAGCTCTGCGACACTCAGACACCCTTCTGTGACCCTGCGGGACCTGGGGCCACGCTGACCCTGCGTGGGCTTCACCGCGGTTTAGCCTCTGGAGCGATGTCCCTCCGTAGAGCAGACTTTTAAAAGTCCTGATTTAGTGCTCCGTGGCTCCACCACTTGCCGGGAGCCGGCCCCTCCCCCGCGGTCTATCCTCCCGTCGCTCTCGATTCACTTCTCCGCCGGTCCTGCCTTTCAGAAAGTGGTCAATTTCCTGTTTCCAGAATTGCTGTTCTTCCTCTCTTCGATCTCCCGTTGGATTTAGGTGTTCGCAATGGTTTGATAAGCTCTCTAGCTGATCTCCTGCTACCTGATGTCGTCTCAGCTGCTACTTCTCCGCCATCTTGCTCCTACCTCCACTCACACATTGGCATTCTGAAGGCAGAGGAGACCACGTCTTCAGTCAAGTCAGTAACCATGATAGTGAACATTTCAGTGTCCAAAGAACAGAGATGAACATGAATACAGTTCAATCCTCTTGGGTGACAGTTCTATTAGAAATAGTGGCCAAAGACACAGATTCATCACACTTAGTGAACTTGGATCCCAAGTTTTTCTTGCCCATATCCTCTATGGCTCCCTACGCTGTAGGCTATTTGAAAAGCTGAATGCAAAATGAATGAAATCTGTTTGATAATGATGACCCCTCACTCTCCTCAACCTGCCTGCAATCTGAAGGTTGCCAACTTGAGAAAGATATCACATATTGTTTTTTCCAGCCCTTAGTTCCATGGGTGCTACAAGATTCCTAGTTATTCCCATAACACAATGAAGCTTCAAGTCCATGTCTCTGGAGGTGCCATTTAATCCCCAGTTAAACACACACACAAACGCGCACGCACGCGCTAAAGAGAAAGATGTATAAATGCATATGAGTTCTTGGCTGGTAGGAGGAAAACCTTTTTAGCATCCACAAGGGAAAAGAATAAACAAGAAAACCAAGAATATGACCTCTGTGTAATGAATAAGTACTATTTCTTCTTTGACAGTGGGCTCTGAATCCCATATCCTTTGGTGTTAAAAGTTCATTTCATACTGTGACAATAAACTGGAACTGATCTGAAGTTTCTTCTCCCAAAGGTTTTCCTATGGCTTAGCCTCAACCTTGGCTTTGTCCTTTGTCCCATCCATTGTGTCTCCTTCTCCATTCTTGAGATTGTAAATTTCCTTTGGTAGGCCATTTTCTATCAGGTCAGATTTTGTTGAATGCCCAAGAGACTGATGTAATTCTGACCAGTGTTGATGGATTGAAAAAAGTCACTAATCCTTAAGTGAAAGTTATTCCAGATAAAGAAGGAAGAGGGTTGAGAGGAAAGATGAGGCAGGAGGTATGGAGGTGGGAAGGGAGTACTTTTCTGACTCTTGAACTTGGCAGATTTCAGATGAAAATACCTATATATAAGGTATGGGTGTGATCGAATACATTAATTCCTGTCATCAGAATTTTAGATGCACGTGAGAGTTGTTGGCAGTCCTGGCATTTGGAATCATATCAAGAATCTTCTTTTAAGAATAAAAGGTAAGCACTGACTATAATGATGCACGAAGGTCAGACCTCATGCTACGGATGAGGATGTGTCGAGTTACGGAGGAGTTATCAGTGTTATCCATACCACAGACTTTCGTTGCCCTGTTTTAAGGGAGCACCAAGTCAGGATGCCTGCCTCTTCACCTTCTTTCTGCCTGTCTGGTTCGCTAAGGGTTACACTTTTTGGTGTCATGTAACATTAACCATGATTTAAAAACCATGATTTAAACTTTGTAATGTAATGTTGTAGCATTATAAACCATGGAGTTTTAAAATCATGGTCCCTCAGCTTGTTATCCACCCACCCTGGATTAGTAGGTTAAATACTGTTGGATTTTATATACAAATCTAAGTAGATTTTCCATTTTTTTAAAAGCACACATATAATATTTTTTAAAAACCAACTATATACTAGTCCATAAAGCAAGTCTGAAAAATTTCCTAGAATGAGTATAATAAATGCCTTACTCTTTAACCACCATTCAAAGAAGTTAAAAATCAGTGATATAAAGGGAAAAAAAGCACATTGAAATCCCCCTCCTAAATAACAGATAGGTTGACAAACATATCATGAGAGAACTCAGAAAATAAGTAGAAGTAAAGGCAAATGACAGTGTTGCATATAAAAAAATTTGGAATAGAGCTAACACAGTTCTTAGAGGGGAATTTATAGTCATAATATTAATGCTTATACTAGAAAATAAAAATACTCAAAAGCAATATGCTAACATACAACGTAAGAAGTCAATAAGGAATGACAGAATGAAACCAAATATAGAGAAAATGTTAATAAAGAACATAAATCAATGGAGTAGAAAACAAACCATAAAGAGTAAATAAAACCAAAACTTCATTCATTAAACAGATTAACAAAATACAAATATCTGGTAAGACTGATAGACAAGAATGAGAGAAAACAAATAAATCACATTTAGATGAAAAAAGATATACTACAGAGACAGCAGAAATTAAATGGATAATGAGAAATTAATCTGATTTTTCAAGGTTTGATTTTATTATCTTTTAAGAAATATCTACAGTGGCCTTTATTCAAGGAATAATTTAGTCCCACTAAGACATTTTTTTTTTTTTGCAATTTCTCCTGAATGTTCCATATATTCAAGGAGATTTTTCCACAATGGCTGTGGGAAAACAAAATGATGACCAGACCTGGGGAAGTTCTTGAATGTTAGCCTTAAAATTATCTGATACTTTTTCTTTCTTGGGAAGTTGTTCTTTCCTGGTCTTGTGGCATTTCAGTCTCTGCAAACAGAGGTTGGTATTTAGCCAAATACTATAGGAGATCCCAAGAAGACCTTTAGAACTTTTTCTCTTAGTAAACCCCACTCCTTGAGTTTTCTCCCCCCAAATTCTAGCTTCACTGACATCCTTGAACTCTGTTCCCTGTATCTCCAACTCAACTCAACAAGATTGTTGAACTCTACTTGTGTCCCATCCCTGCACTACAATCCAGGAATTATGTGCTGGCAAAAACAAAACAAAACAAAACAAAACAAAACAAAACAAAACAAAACAAAAAACCTTTGTGAAAATAAGGCACAGCTCTTTTTCTTCCTTTTCCCCCCCTTTTTTTCAGTGATCCCATTCATATTGTTCAAGGTCTAATATTAGTTTCCTGTATTTTATCAAGGTTTCTAGTTGTTTACAGTGAAAGTAAGTCCAGACCATTTTGCTCTTTCTTGACTTGGTAATAGAAGTCTACCATAGTGATTTCAAATTTAAAGTTCAAAGGACAGCAATAGGGTTTCAACAGAGACATGTAAGTTTGAAAAAAAATGTTGGAAGTATCTCCAAATAAAATTGTTATTTTACCCAAACAAACTATTCACCAAGCACTGACAAGTGTTAAATAGACATTATTTTTTCAACACTTACAACCTGGAATATTACTCAGCCATCAGAAAGGATGAATACCCACCTTCTGCATTAACATGGACGAGACTAGAGGACATTAGGCTGAGTGAAATAAGTCAAGCAGAGAAAGTCAATTATCATATGGTTTCACTTACTTGTGGAACTTAAGGAATAGCATGGAGGGTATTAGGAGAAGGAAGGAAAAAATGAAGGAGGGGAAATCAGAGGCAGAGATGAACCATGAGAGACTATGGACTCGGAGAAACCAACTGAGGGTTTTAGAGGAGAGAGGGGTTGGGGGACGGGTTGGCTCAGTGATGGGTGTTAAGGAAGGCACAGACTACGTGGAGCACTGGGTATTATACGAAAACAATGAATCACAGAACGCTACAGTAACAAAAACTAATGTACTGTATGGTGACTAACATAATAATAAATAAAGCAAAAAAAACAAAACAAAAAAACCCTTACAACCTAAAAGAGAGGTAACATCTTGATCTTCATGTTATAGCTGAAGGCAGTTGAAACAAAAAAAATAATAACTTGTCCAATGTTAACAGCTTAGAAACTAAAGAAATCTGAGATTTGAACCAAGCATTCTGTATATACTCTTGGACATTAGGCTATTGCCTCTTGGCATAACTCTCCTGCCAGAAATAATCTCCTTTCTTTAAATTCTCTTAGCACACTAAATCTTTTGAACATTAATCATACGGTGCTTGTTACTGAAGTGTTTCTATTCCTCTATAGGCCTTAAAGTCACAAGCCATATCTTATTCATGACCTGCTATGTAAAACAGCCTTGGATTCAAATCCCATTCCTCACTTGTTGGCCTTGTACAAAACTGTACATAACCTTCCTAATTTTTTCCACTCATGGTGTGGAGACTATAACACTATATATGGCTATCATGAAAATTAAGTAAGATAATGTATTGGACTCATAGTAGCCATTAGTAAGTGATAGCCATTATTATTAAAGTTCCCTGGAAGTGTTTCCTCACATAACATCTTATTTAATCACCAAAACAACCATGAAGTCATTAGTATCTCCATTTTCTAGAAAAGGAAACTGCAGGGGCAGTAGACTTTCTTTAACTGTTTCTGAGTCAATGACTCTCAGCATGGCCTTTAAATGCTTCTCCAGACACACAAATTCTAACACTAATAAGGAACCCTTGCCTACCTTCCCCCTTACATGGGAGCAAGGTGAAAGGTTGGGTAGCAGCTCTCAAATCAATCTTTGAAAGGGAAAGCAGTTGACCCTTTGCCAGTGTTCTCTGGTCTAATTGACTTCCCGCAGAGAAACCTTTATTTTGTAACAGGACTCCAAAGTCACCACTGGCTAAAAAGACAAAAATAATGTCATTAACTCTGTTTGTTTTGCTTGGGATAAAGTGTCCTGAACTCATAACAAATGTCCTCTTGTTAGCAAATGGAAAAGCATAATTAAGACAGCTTTTCCACCAGTTTTAACGAGCTTTCAGTTTCCTCTCTACCTCACTCTCTCATTTTCTTTTAATGAGATACCAATTTCCTCCTGCCCCACACTCACAGATACTTTAAGCAATAAAACAGCTTTGATTTTCATATTAGTGAGAAGTTTGGTATTAATTTATTCATATTTTTAAGAGTGTGACCTGTGCCACACTCTTTTCATGCTAAATGGCCTGTTAATCTTAAAAAATTAACAAGATATCTGAGGCCAAAATGTGAAAGAGAAAAAGGGGAAAAATGAAAGAGGAGTAGGCTAGGGGAAGAAAGAAGGTTTCTACTTAGGGTAGCCTGGAAACATTGATATTTTCATCCTGCTGCCTTCAACTTCACCATCTTCTGGAAACCAAGGCTCACAATGAAGACTTTTTCCTGTTTTCCCTCACTCCTCTCTAATTAAGATCCAAGTGTAACCCAGTCTGTCCAGACTGGGAAGTTGGTTGAGGCCTGGCTGACGTAAAAAGAGACCGCGCTGTGGGGCCAAGAGCAGCAGGCAGCTCCTGGAAGATGCTGTACGTGGTGAAGGGCAGAGAGAAGGGATTTTCTAAAGGCTGCAGAGTCAGCCCAGCCCAGCCTGCTGCCTGCCATCTGGAGAGGCAGCCTTGGCACATTTGAGCAGCAAACTGCTTATTTATGAAAATCTATTTTTTTAATATAATAGTTCTTTATGACTTTCAGAAATCCTGGAGCTGAGTACAAAGATTAGGTCTGCACTCAGCAACAAGTTATGTATCTTGTTCTGGGTGTTTTGCCCCTCCTTACCAAAGACCCCACTTTTGTACTAGCAGTTGAAAACCATGTGACTACAGGAAGTCAGATTAACAATTTTTCTCTTAAAGATTTTATTTATTTGAGACCGAGAGCATAAGCCAGGGGGAGGCACAGAGGAAGAGGGGAAGCAGACTCCCTCACCGAGCGGAGCCTGACTCGGGGGCTCAATCCCAGGACCCTGAGATCATGATGAGAGCAGAAGGCAGATGCTTAACAGACTGAGCTACCCAGGTGCCCCAGGTTAACAATTTCTAACACAAAAAGTACTTCCACCTTTACCTGTGATTGCATCTTTGTTTTTAACTCCTGCTGCTTTACTCTTTAAAACCCGAATTAGACCATTAATCTCATCCATGTAAAGGGTACAATTCAGTGGTTTTAGAATACTCAGAAAATTGTGCAAATGTCACCATGATTTAAGTTTAGAATAGTCTAGGATGGCTTTACCCCAAAAAGAAACCTTGATCTCTTAGCAGTCACTTCCCATAAACCCAGCCCTAGGTAACTACTAATCTTCTATCTCAATAGACTTGCCTATTCTGGGCATTACATATAAATTGAATCATAAAATAGGTGCTCTTTTGTCACAGGCTTTTTTCAAATTGCATGATGTTTTCAAAGTTCACCCATGTCCTAGCATATATCAGTACTTCACTCCATTTTTATGGCCCAAATAATATTCCATTGTATGGATATGCCACAATTTGTTTATCCATTCATTAGTTGATGGACATTAGGATTTTTTCCTGCTTTTTGGCTATTACATAACACTGCTGTGAACATTCAAGTTTTTGTGTGGATGAATTGCTTTTGGGAGATGAATTGCTGGATCATTTGGTGACTCTGTTTAACATTTGGAGGAACTGCTTCTCTCAATTTATATTCCCACCATCAGTGTATGAGGGTTCAAATTCCTCCATACCTCATCAATACTTATGATTATCTGTCTTTGTGATCATAGTTGTCCTCCTGGGTGTGAGGTGGTCTAACTGTGGCTTTAATTTGCTTTTCCTTAATAGCAAATGAGCAGTTTTTCATGTGTTCATTGGCCAGTTGTATGTATGCTTTGGAGCAAGGCTTATTCAAATTGATTGCCCATTTTTAAAATTGGGTTACTTATCTCTTTATTATTAAATTGTAAGAGTTCTTTACATAACTGGGTATCAGTTCTTTACCAAATATGTAAGTTGCAAATATTTTCTCCCATTCTGTAAGTTGTCTTTTCACTTTAACAGTATCATTTGCAGTACAAAATATTTAATTTTGGTGAAGTTCAATCTAATTTTTCTTTTGTCACTTATGCTTTTAGTATCATTTAACACCTAATTCAAGGTCATAGAGATTTATTTTTGTTTTTCTCTAAGAGTTTTACAGTTTTAACTCTCAAATTTGTCTATAATCCATTTTGAATTAATTTTTTGTATGTTAAAAGGGTCCAACCTTATTCTTTTGCATGCGGAAATCTAATTATACCAGCACCATTTGTTGAAAAGACTATTCTTTTCCTCAATGGATTGTTTTGGTACCCTTCTAGAAAATCAATCGATTATAAACAGAATGGTTTATTTCTGTACACTCAACTGTACTCCATTGATCTATATGTCTACCCTTATGCAAGTACCACTGTTCTGGGCCCTGCAGCTATGTAAACGTTTTGAAATTAGAAAGTATGAATCCTCCAATGTTGTTCTTCTTTTTCTATTTTGGCTATTCTAGGTTCCTGGAATTTCCTTACAAATTTTGTGATCAGTTTGACAATTTCTGAAAATATGGAAGCTGACATTTTAATAGACATCATACTGAATCTATAGATTTAAGGACTATTTATAATTTTAACAACATTAGATATTACCTATCCATGAATATGGGATATCTTTCCATTTATTTAGATCTTATAAACCTTCTTCAATTATGTTTTGTAGTTTTCAGAGTATGAGTACTTAAGTTATTTCCTTAAATTTATTCCTAAGTATTTTCTTCCTTTTGATTCTATTGTAAATGGAATTGTTTTCTTAACTTCATTTTTGGACTGTTTGTTGCCTCTGTATGGAAATACAATAGATTTTTGTATAGTGACCTAGTAGCTTGCAATCTTGCTGAACATGTTTCTTAATTAATAGTTTTTTAATGAATTCTTTAATATTTTTTCCTATGTTATCATATCATCTACAGAGATAGCTTTACTTTTTCCTTTCTAATCTGGATGGCTTTCATTTCTTTTTCTTACCTGATTAGCCTGACTAGAATGTTGAATAGAAGTGGTGAGAACGGACTTCTTGTCTTGTTTCTGATCTTAGTTGTGTGTCTTTCATAGATGCCCTTTATCACAGTGGGTGAATTCCCTTCTATTCCTAGTTTGGCAAGTGATTTAAAAAAAATGTTTTTTTAAGATCTATTTATTTATTTTAGAGAGGGGGTAGGGCACAGGGAGAGGCAGAGGGAAACTCCAAGAAGACTCTATGTTGAACATGGGTCCCAAAGTGGGGCTTGACCACATGACCCAGAGATCACGACCTGGACAACATGACCTGAGCCAAAACCAACAGTCAGATTCTTAACCAATTCACCACCCAGGCACCCCGGCAAGTAATTTCATAATGAAAGTGTTGGATTTTATCAAATGCTTTGTATCTACTGAGCTGATTATGTGGTTTTCAACTTTTTTCCATTAACATGATGTATTTTGTTAACTTTTTTTTTGTATTCCTGGAATAAATTGTGGTGCATATTCCTTTTTGAAAGATGCTGGATTTGGTTTGCTAGTATTTTGTTGGGGACATTTGAATCCATATTTTTAAGGGATATTTGTCTATAGTTTTATTTTCTTGTGATTTTTTGTCAGGGTAATACTGGCTTCATAAAACGAGTTAGGCAGTGTTCTTTCCTCTTTTATTTTTCAAAGAGTTATAATGCAAAAGTTCAAACAATTGCATTTTTAAATATCTGATAGAATTCACCAGTGAAGTGAATATAGGGCTGGGCTTTTCTTTGTGGTAAGTTTTAAAATTACTAATTAAATATCTTCAATATTTATAGGTCTGTTTATATTTTTTATTTCTTTTTGATTTAGTTTTGATAATTTATGTTCTTTTAAGAACTGTCCATTTCATCTAAGTTTTCTAATTTGTTGGCAAACATTTATTCATAGTATAGCTTTATGATCCTTTCCATTTCTTTAAATTGGTAGTGATGTCCCTTCTTTCATTCCTGATTTTAGTAATTTGCTTTATTTTTTTTTTTCTTGGTTAGTTTAGCTAAGGATTTGCCAATTTTGTTGATATTTTAAAGAACAAACTTTTTGGTTCATTGATTTTTCCCTACTGTTTTTATATTATGTATTAATCTTTACTTTCAAATTTTGTACTCTTTAGCTTAAGACAAATACTCATAGGGCACCTGGGTGGTTCAGTTGGTTAAGTGTCCGACTCAGTTTCAGCTCGAGTTGTGATCTTGGGATTGTAAGATCAAGCCATGCATCAGGCTCCCTGATGAGTGTGGAGTCTGCTTGAGACTCTTTCCCCCAAATTCTCCCTCCCCCATTCTTCCCCCTGCTCACATACTGTAAGATGAATAAATAAAATCTTGAAGAAAAAACCACATTCTCCTACCTAGCTACAGCCTACTTTCATCAGACCAAGCGGTTTTCCTCATTCCAGATGTCCTATTTAATCTGTCTCTTCCTTGATATCCTGTACTCCAAGTCACTTAGACTTATGTCATTTGGAAAAAAATGTAGGTTACACTACTATCATGCCTCATTACTATCAATCTCTCAAAACCAACATACAGCTTAACTCAAAGGAAAAAAAGAACTAGTGGACAACTGAGAAAGACAATCTGTATTTGAAAGGAGTGTCAGGTCTCTTATTAGTTGTTTTTGTTTTTGTTTTTTTTGTGTTTGTGTGGCTTTAGCTCTCTGACTTCCAGTATTATTTCCTCTTTTGCTCCTTAACATTATACTTGGAACTACTTGTTTGATGAACCAATTCAACTGTTGCCCAGTACCAAGGATGCCAAATACTTGGCATGCATACCATCTCTGTCCTTTGCCCATGGAAGAAATTAATGATCTTACCATTTTTTTTCCCAAGTTCAGATGTGACCTTACAGTTCTCCTCAACACAGGAGGACTGTACATAAACACTACCAGTACCTATGCTGCAGCAATTGCAATCCTAGACACATACAACATAAATACATGTACTAGATTTTCAGACCCACACTATTTGTAGTACCCCCAAACAGAAAAATACTAAATGCTTATCAACAGTAGACTGGCAGACTAGATACATAAGTACAGTATCTTTATAAAATGAAATACTATACAGCAAAGAGAATGAACACTGTAGCACTACACTAGACAATTTAAATGCTGTTTACTAACATGACACTGAACTAAAGGAACCAAACATGAAAAAACACATATGGTAAGATTCTATTTATATATAGTTTAAAACCATGCAGAACTAATGTACATTATTAGAAGTCAGAAAAATGGTTAACCTTTGGAGAAAGTTGGAATGAACCATGAGTGTGACTTCTGGGGGATGGGTAATGTTCTGTTTCTTGACATGATGCTCTGTGGCATCCAAAGTGTACTATTTGTGAAAAACCTTCACCTGGTAGCCTTGTTTTCCATATGTGTATTATATTTCAATAATAGGCTTTTAATAATTTGGCTTACTTATCTCCCTAAGTAGATTGCTAACTCCAATTTGAGGGAACATGTTTCTATTTTACTAAATCTCCTTTGAATCTGGGCCAGTGATGGAAACATAACAGAAACATGTTTGCTTTATTTGCTATTCCTGCCCCCATTTCAATATTCCAGTCCCTGCTGAAATCCCACTGGCTAGTACCTGATTCTGTAATTACCCTCTATCCACAGGGGTGGATAGACTTTGTATCTTGGAAGACTTTGTAACTTATCCCAACCCAAGATAACTCCATGGTATACCTACTCACATTTTGGTTCCTGTTTTTGATACCTTTACTCTTTTCCTTTGCTGTCAGCCCTTAATAAAGTGTAGGGTTAGGGCTACTTCCTTGGCAAGCTGGATTAGAGAGATGACTTAGAATAGATGAAAACAGGAAATTTATTGGCACAGGAGGTTTTAGTGTATCTAGAAATCATACCAATTACATGATGTTTAACTCTAAAACAGGAAACATTTTAAGAACTCTCAAATGCTATAGATATTGCCATTCATATGAGTAGCAGGGCCACCCTCAATATTTTTTTGAGTCGGGGCTTCAATGTCTATGAATGTTATGTGTTCCCTTGGAGGTTGATATAACTACCTAACTTCGAACCACATTCAGGAGGACTGGATCAGGGAATATAGACAGAATTATGTTGTGATATAAATCACCCAAATCTCACTAACTTGTAACACGTATTTATTTCTTGCTCAAGCAATATCCTCCGTAGATTACCTATGATTTTTCCTCAATTTATCTTCTTTCCACAACCCAGGCTGAATGAATGATTCTTTCCAGGGATATTCCTTGTATTTTTTTAAAGATTTTATTTATTTATTTATTTAAGAGAGAGAGAGATAAAGCATGTGCATGCATGCATGTGGGGGGAGGGAAGGAGGGGAAGGGAAAGGGAGAGGGAGAGAATCTCAAGCAGACTTCATGCTGAGTATGGAGCCCTATACGGGGCTTGATCTCACAACCCTGAGATCATGAACTGAGCTGAAACCAAGAAACCGACACTTAACAGACTGAACCACCGAGGTACCCCAGAAGTAGTGAGAAAAGGGAATATTGTGTTATGACTCTTAAAATGTTTCCTTAGAAGTGGCACACATCACTTCAACTCATATCTAACTGGCCAAATCAAGCAACCTAACCAACTCTAACATCAACAGGGCAAAAATATGTCATCCTTTCACATGGAGAAACACTGAGTATTTATAACAGTAACAATCTACCATAACAGGGAAACTGAAAGGAAGACAGGGATGTGATCCCTCCCTCCATTAACTTATAAACAAATGTGGATAATAATTCACATTCCATATTCTTCTACTCACCATTTGAGCTCTGGTATTTTTAGCCTGAAAAATCAAGGTGAAGATAAAGACCAGACATTAGTTCAACAAAACCCATCTTTGCTGCAACCTCCCCTTGACCTTTTCAGAGTCATCCTTCCCACAACCCCATATAAAGTGGAAAGTTGAAGGCAGGTGTCTTCTTCAAAGAATCTGGTTGGAGGGAATGGGAAGTGGAGCCTGGAATGTGTTCACTGATGTACCTAGATCCATTTATAGAACTATCCTCATCTAGCACAGGTATATGGTCTGAAGAATAAGAATAATAGAAGACAGACCCCTGCCAGGACCATCCATCCTAGACTCCACCCTCAGTTTAGTGAATGGAATGAGACAGTGACTACTTTCTGGAAATGTCTAAAGGTTTTCTTTGAAAAAAGATACTGGGGAGGGGGTAATGGAAAGACAAAGCACAGAGGATTTTGGGGGCAGTGAAACTGCTCGATATGATATTATAATGGTGGAGTAACTTTAGAATGTAGATCAGCATAATTCAACACACAGAACTTCTAGTTTGTCCTAGTACATGAACTGAGCTACTATTGTCCTCACTAAATAGATCAGGCTCTACCCCAAAGCTGCAGAAACAGTCAGGTGTCTAGGCTGAAGGGTGCTGAGTGAATCAGTTAGATTTCATTTCCCTTTTGATTCTAAGCACAGGAAAGGTCTGTCATTGCTGGTCACTGTTTGTGGAAGAGAAAGAGAGGGTGGGGTTGAAGAAGGAAAAATGAGGCAATGCAGCACAAAGCCCATCCTTAAATTCCTCTGAAAGGAGGGTGGCGAATGAAGAGATGAGGAGGAGGGGGAAAATTACAAAAACAAATGTGTGCCCAAGATCCATCTGGAAGCCAGATACTCAGTGTGTGGGCAAAAAACTCTCTTCTGTTCCAGGTGCTGTCTCTGGTGACTGTGTGGCCCAATCTGCCCCTCCCTTTCACCAAACCACAAGCCAATCCCACTCCTCCACAACTCCTCCAAGACACATAGCTTAATGTCTGAGAAAACACTTCTATGAAAGCCAACTAATATTATGCTCCCCACCAATAGTCTTAAAAAGAAGATTATAGATCATTTAATCATGGTTGTTGGAAAGTGAATGAACTTTAGAGAGTAGCAGTAACAGAAACAAGATAATGGACAGATGTGAATTTCAATTCAGACTCTGATCATTAGTTAAGTAAACAAGTTATTCAATTTCTCCAAAACTCAAGTTTTCCTAATTCATAAAATGGTAATGAAAACCATATCGCCCTCATCTTGTAACCATTTATTCACTTATCCATCTATCTATTCATTTAGCAATTATTTATATAATGTTTACTACGTATCAAACACTATGCTTAGAGGTGGGTATATGGTAGAAATCCAAGGAGACATGGTTCTCGGCAGAGCTTACAACTCCTCCACTGGGGAGGACAAGCATCAATAATGACATGAATAAATAAATATATTGACACGAAGTAAAAAGAATCTCTGTGGTAATAACATTTGGGCAAACATATGAAAGATGAATTGGAATTAATGGAATGAAGAAAGAGAGTAGCAATGGCATAGGTGATATTTTGGATAGAGGAAACAATCTGATAATGCTGAGGAATGATTGAGTTTCCAGGAACAATAAGAACAAAAACAAAACAATATGAAGAACACGAATCCAATGAAAATAGTGCCACCAGGCAGGACTAAAAAGAAGAAAGGGGCTCAATCATGCATAGCCTTGAGGACCACTTAATAGATTTTGTGCTTTACATAAAGTGAATTCAGAAATCAGAGAGGAGTTTCAAGCAGAGGAATGACTTCAAATAATGTGTGTAAAACACCAATTCAACAGGTATTTAATAACACTTTTCGTGAAAAAAACACAAAAAAGATGTATTTGTGAAAAAACACACAAGCAGTCTAATCTCTTCATTTTTAGGATAAGGACTCATAAAACCATTGCATGATTTCAGAATGACCAAAGTGAATAAGAATATGATAATGTTGAGTCCTGAACAAAACTATCTGTTTACTTGGACTGATTTCATTTATTTATTTATTTATTTATTTATCTGAGAGGGAGAGCGAGAGAGAAAGAGAGAGAGGGAGAGGGAACACAAGCAGCAAGGAAGTAGCAGGCAGAAGGAGAAACAGGCTCCCTGCTGAGCAAGAAGCCCAATGCAGGACTTGAGCCCAGGAGGATAGGATCATGACCTGAGCTGAAGGCAGACGCTTAACTGACTGAGCCACCCTGGCATCCTTACTTGGGCTGGTTTTAAATAAGAAATCTGTGCTTTGAATAACTGATGGTGTTTAAAAAAAGATTACTCTTTGACTTTGAATCCAGGAATATTCTTTGAATAGTCTAGGGTTGTGGCATTAGATCCATGAAGAAAATACAATCAGTGTAAAAATATAATCCTTGTAGACCACTTACCAAATAAAACACAAGTTACCCAGCTAAATTTGAATTTCAGACAAACAACAATCTTTTCGCATAACTATGTCCCAAATGTCGCTTGAAACATACTATAACTAAAAAAGTATTTGTTGTTTATTTGAAATTCAAGTTTATCTGGGCATCCTGTAATTTTATTTGCATAATCTGGCAAACCTACAGTTTATAGAGAGCATTAGTCACATACACATAAAAATATTATGAGTTTTTTGTGTATCATATTTGTTGATATTTGTTGTATATCAACTTTTAGAATTGCTTTATAGGTGAAACAACACAACAAAAACAATGTTTATAGATCAGAATGTAAATTTTAATAACATTTCAATGTAAAAGAAAAAGCATATGAGGGGTGGGCAAAATGGATAAAGGAATTATAAATACTGCCTCTATTTGCATGGTAAATGTTTTTCCATCCCTTCACTCTCAGTCTGTATGTGTCTTTAGGTCTGAGGTGAGTTTCTTATAGGCAGCATATATATGGGAGATACAGGCTTCCAGCCATGGAGTGAGTAAGTCACAGGAATAAAAGGCACAGCATAGGAAATATAGTCACTGGTACTGTATGTATGTATACATAGAATTGTATGGTGACAGATGGTAACTACACTTGTGAGCAGAGCATAACGTACAGACTTGTCAAATCACTATTTGTACACCTGAAACTAATGTAACATGTGTGTCAACTGTACTCAAATAAAATTTAAACAAAGAAAGGAAAGGCCTAGATGACAGAAGACAAGATGGAGGATTAAAGGGAGTGATGAAAAGTAGGATGGTCAGGGCACTGATGCTTTTTGTCTTCAGTAGAGGACAGTTGAGATATTGGTAAAAGTTGGTATGATTATATATCCATATAATTCAGTATTCTTTTTGTCATAAAAAGTGTTAAGAAATGATATTATCATACTGAACATAAGGCATAGATGCCTTCCTTATTGCTTCTGAGTGACCTTTTGTTCCATCATCTAATTTTTTTCCAAATACTTTCAAAATCCTGTCTATACCACCTTAAAAAACAAGGGGCACCCCAACATCATTAACTGTTACATCAAGTAGTTCATTAAAAGTCAACTTTATCTTACAGTTGGGACTCATAGTTCATCTGTTCATCAGAAATGCCAGTTAAAGTGAGAAATCATAAAAAATGATATATACACATCACCTTATGAATTTTATTATAATTTTAAACATGTGAATGATAATTTATAAATACTTTTTTTTGAGGCAGGTCCAAAGGTTTTCTTTTAATATAAGTCCCTGAGTATGGGATTCAGTGTCACCAAAAAGCAACATCTCTCATTTCCATTTATAGTTTCTAAAAAACGTAGTGAGAATTTAAGGACACTGTTAAAGCAAGCTGAGTGCAGAAGCTTTCAGTACATTTACAAAAATTTCCTCCATCTTCTACATTGTCTTGCCTACAGCAAGTTTTTTATGATTAACTTTACTGAATCATTCCAAAGCATTCAGTGTAATTTATTTGGGGGGGGGGAGAAAAACCAAATGTTTTTCCATTGATTTTAATACTCTTTCAGCACATTATATAATTATATATCCAATAAGACTGGGATATACTGGGCCAACTTTTATAGTAGCATAGAAATTCTTTTCAAAAATTAAAGTGAAATTCACATTCTGCTTTCCAGAGGTAGTGGAAATAAAATAAAGTATTTAGGCAATTAAGTCTCCTTAGAGGTGTGAAAATTAGTAATGGGAAACCTCACTAAAATGGAATTAGGAGGTTCTGGCAGGGAGAGCTCTCATACACTACCACTTATAGTCAATTACAGACCCATCAGGAAGACACAGACGACCTTACATGGATGTGGCCTTGCACGTGTATACTACTCTACTACTCCAGCAGAAGGGAGAAATGCTTTCCTCACCACCCTTGGCCTGCAGCAGCTCAGCCAATCCAGTTGTCTTTTAGTTTATGATAACTTTCCCAACTTACCCCTTTTCTCCTTAAAAAAGTGTGTCTCTCCTTTTTTCCCTGGACTTGCCTATGGTTTTGCCACATCTTGTTTGTCCAGGATTGTAATTCTCCTTTATTCTCGAATAAACCTGTCTTTTGCTGGCTAAATAACTGGTAGCATCTATTTTTAAGGTTAATAGAGGGTATATTACTAGGAAGCTGGAAACAGGATTGAATAATTCTGAAGGCCAATTTCACCCAAATTTGCATCATGGTAATTATACTGACGTCATTACTTAAGTTTCTCACTAAAATGTGAGATTTGTGATTTTTCTAAAATTGTGATGCCTTCATATAACTGTTTTATATTTCATTTGATTATTTCTTTTTTTCTTTATGCAAGAAGAAATAACTTATTTATTTAAGAGGCTAAGAAAGTTCCTAAGAAGTGACAGGTATTAAAGGGGATAAATTCTCATTATTATATTTTTAATTCCTGCAATAAATCTCTTTTTATGAATGTGTAGTCTTACTTTCCAGTCTGCATCCAGCCAGAATGCTACAAAAGAGACTTAACATATTAATGAAAAAATGTTTCTATTTAGTTTTCTTCTCAGAATTGCAGCAATCCTTGCCTTATCCAAATTCTTCCCTTCTCAATCAAGAAGGTCCACGTCTTAAAGCAAGAAAGTCCTTTTGGCTTTTAGGATTAAATTCAGTTTCATAGACTAGGTTATAGTCCCAATTTTGCTTATCCATAAATATAAAGCTTTCCATTAATTTTTAGAACTGAAGGTTAAATTGGGTTATTTTCCTTATGAGTAATTTTAAGTAAGATTAGTTTCTTGCAAGTAACTGTTCTTGTTTAAGCTTCTTATATGGATTTTCTGTTTTTAAATGTTCCTTTAAACTGAGAAAAGAGATTCATTGTTGGAATGATGGATTTTACTTTTTGTTAAAAAAGACAGAGCACTCAGGGTGGGGTCTGGCCATTTCCTGCTCAAAAACACAACTGTAAAGATCAGTCACGTTAAAGGTCTAAACAACCTGACAAGATCGCTTTAAAGGCAACAGCAAATAAAGGTGATTCCCAACAGGGGGCTTAGGAAAAGGTGGCTGGATTTAATTCACCCTTAATGAACAGGCAGTTTCTCCTACTGGTAACATTGCCTCAATACAGTAGCCCTCAGAGAGGGCCAGGACACTCCTCAAGAGAGCATGTTTCCTTAGCAAAAATAAATGGATATCGTTATAGATTAAATGGCTCCAAATCTATTGAAATCCTACCCTTCTTCACAAACCTAGATTAAAGGTTACCTTCTTCAATTGAACAACCCTTAATTGACTCTCCTCTGAAATTGTATTTGCTTCTATTTATTTTAATTCACTTAGATTATACTTTTTTTTAGACCAATCTGACCTCCTGACTAGATTATAAACAATCTGAGGAAAGGATTCAGTCTTTATTTGTTATTGTAACTCCAAGGCACTGTGCTAGGAACAATGTGCCAGGGTAGAGGATAAAAAAAAGATACATCAATTATCAAGATCACAGTCTAATGGAGGAGACCAATATATAAATAAATATTTGCAAAGCGATTTGCTAATGGTCATATTAAAAGTGGATACAAGGCAATATTGAAACAAAAAGGAGAAGCTGATCTTTTTTGAAGATTTAGTAAAGCATTAAAAAAATAGCTTCTCCAATGAAGACGTACAAATGGCTATCAGACACATGAAAAAATGTTCATCATCACTAGCCATCAGGGAGATTCAAATTAAAACCACATTGAGATACCACCTCACACCAGTTAGAATGGCCAAAATTAGCAAGACAGGAAACAACGTGTGTTGGAGAGGATGTGGAGAAAGGGGAACCCTCTTCCACTGTTGGTGGGAATGCAAGTTGGTGCA
>PISX010030489.1:0-18675 GCA_004024625.1 Mellivora capensis | reverse complement strand
TTGCACAGCAAAGGAAACAGTCAACAAAACCAAAAGACAACTGACAGAATGGGAGAAGATATTTGCAAACGACATATCAGATAAAGGGCTAGTGTCCAAAATCTATAAAGAACTTATCAAACTCAACACCCAAAGAACAAATAATCCAATCAAGAAATGGGCAGAGGACATGGACAGACATTTCTGCAAAGAAGACATCTAGATGGCCAACAGACACATGAAAAAGTGCTCCACATCACTCGGCATCAGGGAAATACAAATCAAAACCACAATGAGATAATCACCTCACACCAGTCAGAATGGCTAAAATTAACAAGTCAGGAAATGACAGATGCTGGCGAGGATGCGGAGAAAGGGGAACCCTCCTACACTGTTGGTGGGAATGCAAGCTGGTGCAACCACTCTGGAAAACAACATGGATGTTTTTCAAAAAGTTGAAAATAGAACTACCCTAGGACCCAGCAATTGCACTACTGGGTATTTACCCTAAAGATACAAACGTAGTGATCTGAAGGGGCACATGCACCCGAATGTCTACAGCAGCAATGTCTACAATAGCCAAACTATGGAAAGAACCTAGATGTCCATCAACAGAGGAATGGATAAAGAAGAAGTGGTATATATACACAATGGAATACCATGCAGCCATCAAAAGAAATGAAATCTTGCCATTTGCAATGACGTGGATGGAACTAGAGGGTATCATGCTTAGTGAAATAAGTCAATCGGAGAAAGACAACTATCATATGATCTCCCTGATATGAGGAAGTGGAGATGCAACACGGGGAGTTGCGGGGGTAGGAAAAGAAGAAAAGAAACAAGATGGGATCAGGAGGGAAACAAACCATAAGTGACTCTTAATCTCACCAAACAAACTGAGGGTTGCTGGGGGAAGGGGGATCAGAGGAGGGGGATGGGGTAATGGACATTGGGGAGGGTATGTGCTATGGTGAGTGCTGTGAAGTGTGTAAACCTGGCAATTCACAGATCTGTACCCCTGGGGATAAAAATACATTATATGTTTATAAAAAATTTAAAAATTTGAAAAAAATGGGGAAAAAAGTTGCCCTTCAGACTTCCAAATTCAAGATAGTGACTTGAGTTCACAGATGGACCTCTCATTCCCTAAATTCCATTAAAGGAGCCAAGGAAATTTAAAAACTGAAACCAAAACTAAAACCCCTGTAGCAGAGCTGGAACACAGGGATGTGTGCTGACAAAGAGTTAAAATGGAATTTCTGAAATATGCAGCAGAATAGGATCAGACTGAAATGTAAGTCCAATGTAAGTACAGAAGAGCCAACCCCTTCTACAGACAAAGGAGGCCCCCTGAGGAGAAATGAGTCAATTTCTTCAACAAACCCTGGTAGGGACTTAGTAATCAAGAACTCACAACTAGAGTTGTGAGTCCTCTACTGGAGCATTTCTTCCTCTCTCTTTGTCCCACCCCCTTTCTTTCCTCCAGTTGTTACCGTCACTTAATTATTTATTCAACAAACATTTGTTAAGCACCTCTTCTGCTAGAGGCCCTATCCTAATCACTGAGAATACAATGATGAACAAGGCAGACAAGGTTCAGGCTCTCATGGAGCAAATATTCTAACAGGGAGACAAACAATAAAAATGCCAGAAAACACCATATAATAATAAAAGCTCTGAATGAAATAAAAGAGTGATTGGGTAGAAACTACCTGTGAGACTTCTTTAAATTAGCTGGTCAAAGAAGACTTCTCTGAAGAAGTGATCTTTTAACTGATTATCAAGGAGTCAACTACACAGAGGTGAGGGGATAGCATTTCAGGCAGAGGAAACAGGTGGTACAAAGGCCCTGTGGCACAAACCAACACGGCACCTATGCTGTCTCAGCCTAGACATTGCTTCTTCCAGCATATACTCCCAACACACTGTATGTGTTTTCAAAGTTCCCTGTCCTCCCTTACTACAGCATCATCACACTCTAACCCAGTGGTTTGCTGACTTGCCCAGCGCCTCCTCTGGCAACTACCCTATGGTAGTGACCATGTTGTACTTTTAGCACGCAGTAATGTCTAGATGCAGAAGATAACCAATCAATGCAATGTAGTGAATTAGCTAATCATTACTCAAATGCAATTCTGATTCCTTCCACTGCAACATGTCACCTTTCTAATAAGTGAGGACTATTATCAGAGAACATTTTTTCTTCTGTTTCCTTCTTTCATCTTAGAATTTCTATCAGCTCATCTCTGGCTAATAATTAAAATTTGGGGGACGCCTAAGTGGCTCAGTTGGTTAAGCGGCTGCCTTCGGCTCAGGTCATGATCCCAGCGTCCTGGGATTGAGTCCCCCATCAGGCTCCTTGCTCGGCGGGGAGCCTGCTTCTCCCTCTGCCTCTGCCTGCCACTCTGTCTGCCTGTGCTCGCTCATTCTCCCTCTCTCTCTCTGACAAATAAATAAAAAATAAAAATCTTTTTTAAAAAAATAATAATTAAATTTTTGTCCTCCTTATTAAGCTTTTGCATTTTGTTGCAAACAATGGTGAGAGAGATGTTGCCCAGTCTACTTTCACTTTTAAATTATCAACAAATAATCTCTCTCGTTTTCTTAATTTTCCCCTATCCTGACCAGCTGCCAAAAATATCTCTATATACTAGTTCTTCCAAGTCAATGACATCTTTCCTTAATGCCTCTTTCTGGTTTTTTTCCCATCTTTTGATAAAGCCCAATTTCTGACTTTATTATCATGATTAGTCTGATTTCTAAATCCCCAGTTCCTTTCCTCAGATAATCACACCTTTATCATTCCACTCTGCCAGCAACTGCCTGTGTGTTCACTTTACCCTTGGTACACTAAATTCAAATTCATTCACTCTGTAGTCCCCAGACCAAGTAATGCCACATTCAAACAAAGCAACCAGAGTGCTCCCAGGTGTCTCTGCAGTAAACACTGCAATCAAGCCATTTGATTTTACTTTCCCAGGTTCCTAAGCTCATAACTCTCCTCTGCATATACAAGAGTCTAATAAAAGAGGAAAATTTGCAATGCCTATGGCACAGACACTCAGGAATGAGCAAGGGCAGGTATCACTCAACAGTTCCACAGTGTGCACTGTCTGGTGCCTTCTGTTTCCACGGACCTCCACACACATTATCTCATTTGACTTTCATGGCAGTGTGTGGTGCATCTAAGTGGCACTATTCATGACCACTATTTAGAAATAAGAAAAAAAAAAACCTATGAAGCTCAGAAAGGTTAAGAGAATGGCCAAATACAACTCACATTTGGACACATTTATTCAACAAACAATTCATTAACGCCTACTGTATGCCAGGCCCTAGTCTAAGAGTTCTATATAATATCATTGAACGAGCTAAAAAAACATCCCCACTCTCAGGACACTTACATTCTAGTGGAGACGGATACATTATTTAAGAGTAGCCAATTCATCGACAAGATATTTTCTCATTCTAAGTGCTATTTTTAAATAGATATACCATGGTAGAGTGCATGGGCAGGAGTCACAAGGATGGTGCTACTTGAGATTGGGTAGTCAGAGAAGACCTCACAGACGTGTTGAGCTGAGACTCAGATGAAGACGAGCCAGCCATGTGAAGATATGGGAGAAAAGAATTGCATGCATGGGGAGAACAAGTGTATAGGCTTGGCCAGGAGGTGGGAAAGAGCTTAGTGTTTGAGTGACAGCAAGAAGAGACTGGTTCAGGAACCAATAAATAAAAAATTGACGCCTTCTGTGATTCTGTAGGTCTTTTCCTCATGATCACAAGATGGCTGTGGTGGTTCCAGACATTGGGTCCACAATCATGGCAGAAAGAATGGGAAAGGGTGAGTGCCCTCAATCAACTTTTAACAAGAAATGGGGAAGAAAAAGGAAAAAAATAAAACCTTCTCTAACAAAATTCAATTTACTATTATTGGCCTGAAATAGTTCATAAACACTCCCTACCCATACATCTAGCAGTGAAGTAGGCAGGGAAAGGAGGGACTTGTCATAATTGGTTGGATTAGTCTTGTTTCATCACCTGGGTATACTGACACCCCCCAAAAAATCAAAAAATTCTGTTGGTAAGAAGGGGAGGAAAGGACAATTAGGTAGGCCATAATAATGACTGTCATTGGAAGGGGTCAAATAACACTGGGCCTTATAAACCATGGCAAAAGCCTATATTTTTCTAAATGCAACATTAAGTCCTGAAATATATAAGTAAAAGTGTGACATCTTATTTACATCTTTAAGAAATGATTGTGGTTGCCACGTGGAAAATGAATTGCAGAAGGCGAGAATATCAACAAGGACCGTTTACTTTCAGTAGAACAGGGAAGAGATGGTAGTAGCTTAACTAGGATAGCAGCAGTAAAGATGTAGAGAGGTGAATGGACTCAAAACATATTTTTGGAACTTTTGCTGGGACGACTTGCTGGCATACAGATGGGGGTCAAGGCTGGAAAGAAATAAACCAAAAGCTATGGTCTGAAGCTCATAGATCCATTATAAAAGCATTTATAAAGAAGAGACTCTGAGAAACAGGCTCAGAGAGGAAAAAAAAAAAAAAAAAAACAAGGGCTGTGCTTTAGCTAAGCTATATTATTAGGCATCCAAGTAGCCATCCCAGACCACACTGAGGTGGACTCTGCGGTGTGCTGCCTTGTTCCTTTGTCAAAATCAAGGTATGAATTCCCTCAGCTGCCAGGAGTGATGGCTGCTGGTAGCTCATAGTTCTGAGTTCCTCCCTGGACATTGCCCATGGCCCAAGGAAATGGTCCCCTCCAAGCCTATACCTTCTCCTTGAGTGGCCCACATCCAACGATTGGTTGATGCAGGGGTGCAATGACTTGGCTCCCTTGCCTCCATTTGTAACTATTCCAAAGGGCCATTCTGTACCAGACGTCCCCTCTGAGATTGGCCAAGCCCTTTGCTGTGACGATGTTGTAGCTTGTCTTCTCTCTCTGCCCAGACTTGCTTCCTTCTCTTCCCTCACAGGTAGTGTTTCTAAGACCACTTCCCAGGGAACTTTCTGCATATAAATCTCTTTCTCAGAATCTGTTTCCCAGGAAACCTGACCAAAGACCCTTGGTGCCAGGAGCAACTGAGAAAGCAAAATCTAAAAATGAGACTTTGAAGCTTGTCCACCTGCAGACTGACTGCCAATAAAGATTCCATCTCTGCCCCTGGCATTCTGTAGGAGTGCAATTGTTAAAAATCTTCGCCGGTAGTGAATGAGGATGGGATACTGGTGAAAAGAAATCCACTGACAGGTGTAACACTTCATTCGAGAAGCAGTAATTTTAACGGCAAATGAATCAGATGGTTATTGCTGGGTGCTACTAATATAACAGAGGAAGACAGTGAAAAGCTGAGGATGATCAATCACTAATTCAATGTGAATTATGAAAATCAAAGGTCCTGGGAGATAGCATATAAAAATATTTTCATCTCCTGGAGCCAAAAGATATAAAAATCTAAGAATTAGTCTCAGGACCTAATTATAAGGAGAGAAAAGGTCAAATTGAAGTCTCAAACATGTCAAGTCTAGTTGTCAAGATTAGAGATCTGGCTGGGAAGATTCATAAAAACTGGGATGTAGACAGCTAGGCTAATGTACTTTAAAATCTTAAAACCCAAACCACCTGCTACAGAAGTGTCCCATTTCCCTGTATTGGAGATTAGAACTTCTCCCTTGCTTGTAATCAATGCAGAGACCTCTACCTTGTAAGAGAGCATGAACCCATGCTCCATAATCTACATGTAGCACCTCCCTTCCTCATCAGTAACTAAGACCAGTAACTAAGAACGAGTTAAAATATAACCTAGCTAGAAAATACTGGGCCTATTAGAAGGAAAACCACCATATCCTGAAGAAGCTACAGGAACTAGTCAACACTTACCAGCAAGAGCCAGGAGCACATGCATGGGACCAGATCCAGATGGAACTTGACTGGGAGAGATTGGGGAATGAAACAAAAATTTGTAAATGGGATATAGGATTTAACACCCTTGCAAAGGCCCCAGGAGATGGGACAAGGCTGCTGCTGATCTAGCTCTTGGATGATGAAAAAATTGATGGCTCAGACTAAGTGACACAGAAATGCCATAATTGCTATAGTAGATGATAGGAAAGGGATCAAAAGACTCAGAGGAGTGGATATACTATTAAGATGAACAGAGAACTATGGCTGATAGAACACAGTGTCCACAGGCACAAAGCAGATAACAGACAATGAGGGTATTTCTCATCTATGAATTTTTTTCTAAATCAAGAACAGAGGATGACAGAAACTTCCCTATTCTAAAGTTATGATTGTTTGTCCAATTTCTTGACATGAGCCTGTTTTTCAATCCCAGAACCCACTGACTGAAGGAGAGACTAAGTCCCCAGGAGGAAAGACCCTGAAACACTATTGTGAATGAATATGGCGATAATTACCCCAGTCTGTTGCCAAACAGACCAATGATCATTTACTTGGGTAACCATACATTGGGTAAAAGGAAATACCAAGACATTTTGAGGACTACCGGACACAAGCTCAAAGTTGACATTGACACTTAGAGACCAGAAATTTCATAATGGCCTTACTGTTAGAATAGCAATGAAAAGGGGTCAGATCATCAATGGTTTTATTCCAGGTCCACCTCACAGTGAATTCATTGGATCCAGGAACCTACACAGTGGTCATTTCTCTGGTCCCCCCCAACACATAAACATAATGGTTGACAGAACCCCCAGATACATTGTTTTTTGTTTGGGGAGGGAGAGGCCTCTGGGATAAGAGCTGTCATAATGTGGGGGGTCAAGTGAGACCTTCTGAGCTATACTCCCCAAATTGGTTAAGATAGTAAAATGAAAATAAGTAGCATAGTGTGGAAGGAATGGTGAAGATCTAGTGTACCCTAAAGGAAGCAGGGGTCATCACTTTCATCATGTGCCCAGGTATTCATTAGACAGCCTTTACAAGAACTGAATGAATCATGGAGGATGACAGTGGACTACTGTAAACTCAACCAAAGTCAACTGTGGCCCTAGCTGCAGCTTGTTGCATCAGACACAGTATCATTATTAGAACAGATCAACAAGACCTCAAGTACCTTGTATACAGGAATCAAGCCAATGCAAATTTTTTTTCCATCCCTACTGAGAAGGATCAAAAACATTTTGTATTTACGTGGGGTGGACAATAGTATAACTTTACCATCTTGCCTCAGAGCTGAGCTAATTCCCACTCTCAGTCATGATAGACTCAAAGAGTCTTTCCCATCTAGGCATGATGTTCAAGACATCCCATTAGTCCACTATTCAGTGCTAGCATGTTAATTTTATCAGATGAGCAAAAAGTGAGTAGTCTGTGACATTGGATCCATCCATGCTAGAGGGGGCCGGGAACCATCATGACTGGAATTAATACATATTCTAAGTATGGGCTTCGCACTGCCACCTGCAGGATCTGAACCAGGACCCCTGTTTGAGCATATGTAGCATATATAAGGGACACACAGAGTGAGTCACTGACATGACGAGATCCCACACTCTATCTCATTGAGCCAAAGAGCATACTTCACAGTATATCATATACTGCTGTGTCTTAGAAGCTGCCGGCATTAAAGAACAATGAAATTGGCCATTGAAAACACAACTGAAGTATCAGCTTTGAGATAACATGGGGTGCCATCCTCAAGGAGCACTCAAATCAACCACAATTATATGATGCTATTTCCCCAACAGGTAGAAAGTAAAAAGTATGAGACTCAAAGGGAAGAAGTAGGAGTGACCCTCTCACCATAACTTCCAGGAACCCTTTGTGAATTTGTGCCTCCCAGGCCTGGAACTCTGGCTTCCGTAGATTTGAGGGAGAATACTTCCACCAGAGGACACAGCAAAAGTTACATTAACCTGTAAGCTACAGCTGCCACTCGGGTTCTTTAGGTTCCTCCTGCCGAAAGACCAGCAGGCAAGGAAGGGAATCAGTCATCCCAACAGGGGTGATTGACCTTTGTTCGACCAGATGAGCAAAGTGAGGTCTGGGTGCTGGAGGACAAAAGGGACAGGGAAGAATTTATTTAGCACCTAGGTGGTCCACTGGGATGTTTGGGTCCTCTCTTAATCATTTTTGACAGGAAATGAACAAATACAGCCACCATGACCTGAGAAGGGCTGGTGACCAGGGGCTCAGACCCCCTAGGGATGAAGGTCTGGATCACCCTGCCAGGTCAGCCATCTACACCAGGAAAAACACTGAGCATGAGAGGAACCTAGACAGAGATGATGGTACCAGTAGCCGCCCTGAGACCCAGGGCAGCAAGAGAGGTTGTAGCTTATGTCACTGACCTTTCATTTGTCAGTTTCCCAAAGAAACTACAGAGAATATTGAAAGAGCTGAGCTCAGAAGGAGAAAATGTATTATATGAAGCAAGAGGATGCAAGTGGCATGGGATGTGGAATCTGATGGGTACTCTGGTGCACCACCCAGATCTCCCGTTCTGGACCAAAATGCTCATTTAGGTCCAGGTGGCAGGCATTCTGGCCGCTGGGGGCTGAGGCTTCAGGAACCGCCCACTGCTAAAGGGAGATGCCTGGATCCCAGGTTACTTCCCCTTAGGCTTTCATTGCAAGGGCTATTTCAACTTCTCCTTCTGCCCAAGCCTTTTTTCTTTACTCTTTCACTGGGGCTAGCCCCAGGCTCACTCCTCAATAAACAGATCTATTTGCTGTAAGGGCCTATTTAGCCAGAGCGATTTCATCTCACTTAAACAGTGATTTTGTTGTTTATGCAGTAAAACTTAAACTGAGCCTGCCCCCCCCCCGCCGAACTTAGTTAATAGGAAGTCCAGGAAACCAGTAAAATATAGTCGACCAGTCCTTGATAAGAGAGCCAAATACAGGGCGCGTCAGGTCACGTAGAGATAACAGCCCGAATGCAGGGATGAGTCGGGCCAGCTGGAGACATCCAATCGGTGGAGCGTGCATACTGTCTCCCTGGCTACCAAGGAGAGTGGGCCCCGCCTTTTGGGCACCAATTCTGACCAAGGTGATAGGCTAGTTCAAATAGCTACTATGGGGTGAATTGTAATTCAATTGGCCACCCGTGTGTGACCTAGAATGACTGTGCAGCTTTCTCTGTGTGTTGCAATCTCATTGGCCACCAGTGTGTGGTCAGGCCCAACCATATGGCCATTGCTCTATAAAAGTTAGTCTGTGAGACTGGGAGTCGCTCGGTCTCTCTGTAAGAGGCAGCCCTGAATGGTCCGTTTGATTCTCGGTTTGATTCTCGATGCTTGGCCCGAAATAAAGCTTTGCTTGACCTTGGCTTTGTATCAGTCTCACTCCTTTGATCACCGACCTAACATTTGCAAATCTCCATTTCAAAGTTAATTTCCTAGGGAACCCTCCACCCCCTTCCTTCCCCCTACTCTCCTCTTTTCCCTCTTCTCCCCGCCCCGCAAGAAAAACCAACTCACATCTTCAGGTTCAAAGTTGCAAAATGTAACTCTCGCACATAGGTAGCAAAGAATAAACTAGAGGAACAACTGGCAATCATCTTCGATTACTTTAAATAAGACTAAAATGGGACACTGGGGTGGCTCAATCAGTTAAGCAGCCGATTCTTGATCAAGGCTCAGGTCAAGATCTCAGGGTCCTAGGCTCAAGCCCCACGTGATCAGCTCTGCACTCAGTGGGGAGTCTGCCTTGTCCCTCTCCCTCTGCTCCTCCACCCCACATGCTCTCTCTCTCAAATAAATAAATAAAATCGTTGAAAAAAAATAAGAAAGGGGTGTCTGGGTGGCTCAGAGGGTTACGCCTCTGCCTTCAGCTCAGGTCATGATCTCAGGGTCCTGGGATCGAGCCCCACCTGGGGCTCTCTGCTCAGCAGGAAGCCTGCTCTCCACCCTCTCTCTGCCTGCCTCTCTGCCTACTTGTGATCTCTCTCTCTCTGTCAAATAAATAAGTAAAATCTTTAAAAAAAAAAAAAAAAAAGTGAGGGGTGCCTGTGTGGCTCAGTTTGTTAAGCAGCTGCCTTAGGCTCAGGTCATGATTCCAGGGTCCTGGGATCAAGCCCTGCATCGGGTTCCCTGCTTAGCAGAAAGCCTGCTTCTTTCTCTCCCTCTGCCTGCTGCTCTGCTTACTTGTGCTCTCTGTCAAATAAATAAATAAAATATTTTTTTTTAAAAAGTGAGTCCTTTTAAAAAAATAAAAATAAAAATAAGATGAAAACATGAAGAAAGAGACGGTGTTACTGCATTTGTTTTTAGTGACTAGGTTAGCAACCAGCCTGGTTAAAAGCAGAAAGGGCCCCAGTTAGCAGCACGGATATAACATTCAAAAGCAAGAGTCTACCACTCATCTTCTTCCAGGTGTAGAAAGAACCTTAAAGCTCAAGAGAAAAGAGTAAGAATGCAAAGAAATTTCTAATTGTATAAATGAAGCAAATAAAAGCAAAAATTAAATAATTCATTAATAGGGGGGTTTTTGCGCGGGGCGGGGGGGCAGTTGTCACACAAAGGAAACTTTATTTGCAACAAATAAGGAGATCACAGGGCATGACTGCCAAAGAGATGACTCCTGGACTCCTTCAAAGTTTAACAAGAAATTAGCTCAGAAGTCCCCAAAGAATATACACAAATGTTGAAAATAACTTACATAAGACTAAAGCTGACTTTTTAAAGTATTTTTATTTGTGTTTTTTCAATACTGACTAAATTTTTAATTAATTTTATTTGTGTTTTTTCAATACTGACTAAATTTTTAATTAACAAGCTGTTTTAGATGGGTGGTTGCCAGAGGGAGGGGTGGGGGTGGATAAAATGGGAGAAGGAGGTCGAAAGCTACAAATTTTAAGTTACAAAATAAGTAAGTCCTAGGAATGTAATGTCCAGGGTGGCAACTATAGATATTAACACTGTATCACATGTTTGAGAGTTGCTAAGAGAGTAGATCTTAGAAGTTCTCATTACCAGAAAAAAACATTCTGCAGCCATGTATAGGGACAGGGTTGGACTAGATTTATTGTAATGATTATTTCCCAATATATACATTGAATCATTATGGTGTACAAAACTAATATAATATATGTCAATTATGCTTCAACTTTTAAAATGAGGCTATTTTAACTTTGAAAAAAATTTGAAGACCCTCTTAACCCTAAATATGTTTATTTCAAATTGTTTGACTCTTTATATAAAATGTATTTGGATATAAAATGTCTAGAAAGTTTTACACAAACATAAATTCACACCCTGCCAATGACCAAGCTCTTTGCAAAGTCATCCTGAGGGCTCTCTCCACCTCCAAATTTACCACAGGTCCGTCTCCATCTCTACCACCGCGGCTCAAGTTCAAGACCTCACCACTCAGAGTCACGTTGTCTTCCACCTGAGCCACTCTGGCAAACCCTAAGTCCTTCCTCTCTTCTTCAGGCTCATCCTCCTGCATCTCTTCTCCACAAGACCATAGGTCAGCCCCCTTCTGAAGCTTCTCAGATGACCTAACTTCCTCTCCAACTTCACCCTCAATGCTCTCCAGACACTACACTACTTCTAGCTCCACAATTCACTCAAATCTCCATAGGGAGTCCATTTATTTGTCAGTTTGTTTCCATTTGTTCTAAAAAGAAATGAAGTGGCTACTTTTTTCTTCCCACATCAGCAGAAAAATAACCAGGGGTGATCAGGGCAACATTGAGGGGAGGGAGGAGTTGGGGAAGAAAGAAGGACAGAGGATGCTGATAATTAGGAGAGTGGATAAGAATAGTCCCAACTCTGCAAAATTCAGAGGCTTTTCTAAAAGACAATTCTTTGGAAAGGAATTCCTAATATAAGAGAGTTAAGCATGAAACCTAGCTGACAGCTGAACAGAATGACGAGAGAAACACAGCTTGTGTTACCAAGCCCTCCACCTTCTAGCACTTCCTCGCAACTACCAACTCAACTTGAATCTCTCAGGCTCTCCTTCACAGAACACTACTTTGTCATGAGCTATTAGTAGGTACATGATAAAAGGGTCTATGCTAAAGTGTGGGAAACACTGCCCAGAGTCACACCCCTGGAAAAACATATTAATCTCTTAGAGCTCTGCAGAGATCACCTCATTGCCAAGGAAGTGAAAGGCTAGTTGAGCATATTTAGCTATGAGTCTCAAGAGTATTTAAAATACTTATATTTTTTGATTCAGCAATTCCAAGTGTAGGACTTTATCCTAAAGAAACAATCATGAACATGCGCACAGATTTTGCTAACAGAGATTCTATTTAAAAGAATAAACCAGGAATTACATAAAGTCCAGTAGACTAGGGGATTGGTTATATAAAGCATGGTGTATCATACTCCCATATCATAACAGGGATGCCTGAGTGGCTCAGTCGGTTAAGCCTCTGCAGGGGTCCTGGGATTGAGCCCCCACCTCCAGCTCCCTGCTCAACAGGGAGTCTGCTTCTCCCTCTGCCTCCACCCCTCCCTGCACCTCTGCACACCCCCCAGTTGTGCCCGCTCTCTCTCTCTCAAATAAATAAATAAGATCTTTTAAAAAACAAAGTATGGCCTATCCATGTAATTGACTATCATGCAGACAAAAGCAATGATAACATTTAATGACATGGGAAAATGTTAATGAAATTTTAAGAAGAAAAAGCTTATACTTGAGTACAAAAGGATAACTCCCTTTCTAAAATTAAACATTATCCAAGAGAGAAAAGATGAGAAATCCTTATAACTGGGGTTTCAAACCCAAATACCTCAGGTACAGGTGGATAAACCAAGCAGGGTTTTCCTTCCTAAAGAGAGCAGTGCCTTCTCAGCCCTGAGCCCTGACATGCCAGAATTCAGGTCACATGATGCCAATGTTCCAGACTGCAGAAGAAGCTAGAAATATGTGTGTTTGTGAGAAATCACCCAATTTTTTTTTGTAGAAGCTGTAATCCAAAAAATGGAAATAAAACCATCATTAATGGCTCTGACTTATACAGAATGTCAACAGTGGCTATATCAAGTAAGTTTTATTTCTTTTTTTGTTTCTTTGTTTTTTACACTTTTTCCATATTTTCTGCAATGAAAAATAAATCTTCTTAATGAAAAAATACATCTTTATTGAATTTTTAGCAGTGCAGTTTTTATCATTGCCACTGAGAATAAGAGGAAAGTTAGAATTTAAGAACTTAACCTGGAATTGATAATGTATAAACCAACATATATAGTGGCAATATGAGGCATAACATTTACACAAAGTGTTAGAAAAGTAGTCAACTTCCTTCCTGTCCTTGGAGCTATCTGGAAAAAAAAGAATCTCTAACATTTTTGCAGATTCTTTCCTTCTGTTCAAAACATTGGCAATGTTACAAATACAAACAACCTAAGGTTATGGGAAGTTCTATTATAATAATTTTTCTGTAAAAAACATAAGAAAAATAGATCCATCTATCCAAAATACAATCTTCCAAACTGGGTTCCTCAGAAGTTCCATGGACAAATCAAATTGGAAAGTACTGCATCTCTATCTCCCTCAAGAGTCCAACACATATTGACAAGACAAGGCTCTGACCTGTCCTGTAGTTTAAGCGTGTGTGCGTGCACACATGTGCACGCACACACACACATATACACACAACCATGTGGCTTTGTTTAGCTAGACAGTCTCCAACTGATTTGTCTATAGAACTCTCTTTTATGGAACATCTATTACTATCCCACACATACTCGTATTCCTTAAGACACAAATTAGAAAATATAGAATGAGTCAAGAACAGGGGGGGGAAAAAAGGTCCCTAGGAATCCATTCTGTATAATTGATCATTTTCAGTGAACTTCCAAATTATATAGTCAACCTTACTTAAAGAGGTATACAGATTTCTGGTATTTAGAAACTCGAGGAACAAAGACTTGGCTCTTAAGAGATCAACCCAACCACTTGAGATAAGGTGTATCTAGAAAATCCACACATTAAAGGTCCCTTGAGGTCAGATTTTGGAGTCTAATAACAAATTGATACTGAACTCAAAATCAGTGGGGGTCAGCTGTGGGGCAAAATGAAAGACTGCCTGGAAATGGCTTTCCTATTTTTCTTTATTTTTTTTTTTAATGACTTTCCTTTTTTGAGCAATTTTACTTAGACCTCAGTTAACAGGACTTCTACTCAGCACGATGATAAAAATAAACTGCATCGTTTTCTTTTAGAAGAAAACAACTATTGAAGCTCCAAGTCAGGCTCAGACACTCTAGCTCAACATCAAAGCCATCCCCCTTGAGTCAACTGTTTTAAAATAGCCTCTACATTTCAAAAAGTCCTGATATTTGACTATTAACTTCTTCACCTACCACAGCTGCCTGGAGAGCTCATAGTGGGATCAAACAGCAACACCATCTCTTCAGTGCCTCTCTCCCCTCCCCTATGCCCCCATTCCTCGCCCCCTCTCCCTCCCCTTGTCTGTATTCTGCTGGTTTCCATCATCACCTGAGACAGGGAGCATGGCCAACTGAACTATTTGCTAGGTTTGTGCTTATATGTGTCAACTTAAAATATGGAATCTTCACACTGATTATTATTTATTTAAAATGTATTGTTTCATCTGCAAAGGATCATACACCATGTTGGTACCTGAGGGCGACCTTCTAATAGACCGCCCCCCCACCCAAACAGAGATCCAGCTCAAACTGCTTTCCCCTTCGGCTAAAAGCCAGCTATTATTCCTCTCCTACTGAAATTGGGCAGCATCTTCCACAGGGCAAAGATTTTTCTTTCCTGGGGATTTTATTTTTGTTTTTTTTCCTGTTCTGGACTTTTTCAGGAGATACACTATTCCTGGCTGATCCACCATTGGCTTGCAGCATTCAGAAAATGGCCCCTGGAGAATTCTGCCTCTTTGCTTTTATTTGTTTGTTCACTGATTCTAAAGAAAACAAACTTCTGGCCAATATCCACTTGTTTCAGAAAGGGCACAGCAACTAAAATATACTGAAAATCCAAGACATCAAGAATTTTTCAGAGCCAGGGGAAAAAAAATACCTTCTTCAAGGACCCCAGTACATATACAGGGAAGATAAGAACCCTAGTCTTTGTCCCATAATAAGTTTAAGTGAAAGCAATTTTCCAACCTAGAGTTCTCTCCATGGTTTACCTCAGAAAAAGCCTACAGTGGGATTTTTTTTCCCCTTTGAATCATGTTCCCCTTCTCATTCAGTTGATAAAAAGCCTTCTTTTGTGAGAACCATTTGATGTTGAAAGAGCTCTTCAAAATGCATGGGAACAGCCTTTGGAGAATTCTTGGAACACCAATCTAAATGTGAGTTTTAATAACAGGAAAGTTTAATTAGCTGTAAACAAATTCCAGTGCCAAATTCCAGATAGTAAGAATTCATGTCCTCATCGTCATTGACCCCTGAAGTCCATCAAGGGCAAGTTAGAGTTTGACCATGCACACACTTCCATCCCTTACCATTTAAATGTCAGAAACAGCTACTACTGGAACAAGACCAGTGGACTGTCACAGCAAAAGCCAGCTCTCTACTATTCTTATTTAATCATCACACAAGAAGTGCAAAGCTATCCATGGTCTCCATCTTCCAAAGAAATTCCTGCCGTGAAGTCACAGTTCCAGGTTCCCCGCATGCTTGCGGAGCTCGGTGAACACACATGGGAGGATGTCATCAAGGCTTGCATCCTTTTCGCCATTTGCATCATTAAATATTTTCCCATCAAGGAAACAGACCCTGGGATGCCTGGCTGACTCAGGCAGTGGAGCATGGGACTCTTAACCTCTTGGTCATGAGCTCAAGCCCCACATTGGGCATGGAGCCTACTTAAACATGCACACACACACACACACACAAAGAAACAGACATTAAAGCCCTAGGAGATATAGGTAGGAATTGGGTCAAAAGGAACAGACTGAATGGTGTGATTTTCCATTTTTCACTATTAAGTCCAAAAACAAATGGCTTTGGATTTGGGTCTTACCTGAGGATTTTCTTTTCTCTTGCTCTCAGGGAGATTCTGAATCCTCTACTGACTGCAACACTATGTTGCAAAAATCCAGAAAGTGAACTCTGGAGAACTCTAAGTCTTTGATTTTTTTTATTTGTTTTTGTTTGTTTGCTGATTGAATTTCTAGTAAATAATCTCTTGTCCTTATGATGTCACAGCCACTAGAATACAATAACAATTAAAGTTTTATAGTAATTCTCACCAGTTGACCATTTGATTCTCCTCTTCTGACTTACATTAGCTTCCTGCTAACCACCATAATTGAACTAACCAAGCATACTGAGTAGGTACATCTTACTGTCTCACAAAAATTCCATTTAATCCACATAGATTCTCCCTCAACTGGAGGTAGGGAAGTTCAGTGTGAGTTTTAACCTAAGGAAAAAAGCTGCCACTGGTCCTGTATGTCCACCAGTCTCAAACCTACCTTCCAATCCACACTTTTCCTGGGTCAAAGACCCAAACATCTGATTCAACTTGGATATCCTATAAGCACCACAAACTCAGTTTCTCCAAAGCTTAATTCATCTTTTTTACCAACTTCTATTCTTCCTCTATTCTCTATGGTAGTAAATGTCATCAACATCCACCCAGGACCAAAACCAGAAACCAAAGAATCATCCTAAACTCTTCCCTTTCCATCTATGGCTAGAACCACCTTAACACTCCCCTCTGTTGGACTAACCCTTAATCAGGCTTCTTCCCTTTTCTTTTAAATTTTATTTTTTTTATTATGTTCAGTTAGCCACTGCATACTACATCATTAGTTTTTAATATAGTGTTCAATTCATTAGTTGTGTATAATACCCAGTGCTTATCACAATCTATGCCCTCCTTAATACACATCACCCAGTTACCCAATCCCCCCTCCCCTCTGAAAACCTCAGCTTGTTTCCCAGAGTCCATAGTCTCTCATGGTTCATCTCCCTCTCTCATTACTCTCCATTCAGTTTTCCCTCCTTTCCCCTATGGTCCTCTGTGCTATTCCTTGTGCTCCACATATATGTGAAACCATGTGATAATTGTCTTTCTCTGCTTGGCTTATTTCACTTAACATAATCCCCTCTAGTTCCATCCATATTGATGCAAATGGTGGGTATTCATCCTTTCTGATGGCCAAGCAATATTCCATTACTTATATATACTACATATTCTTTAACCATTCATCTGTTGAAGGGCATCTCAGCTCCTTCCACAATTTGGCTATTGTGGACATTGCTGCTATGAACATTGGGGTGCATGTTCCCCTTCTTTTCACTACATCTGTATCTTTGGGGTAAGTACCCAGTAGTGAAATGCTGGGACATCAGGTAGCTCTATTTTTAACATCTTGAGGAACCTTCATACTGTTTTCCAGAGTGGTTGTAACAGCTTGCATTCCCACCAATAGTGTAAGAGGGTTCCCATTTCTCCACATCTCATCAACATTTGTTGTTTCCTGTTTTGTTAATTTTTGCCATTCTAACTGGTGTAAGGTGATATCTCACTGTGGTTTTGATTTGTATTTCCATTATGGCTAGTGATATTGAACATTTTGTCATGTGCCTGTTAGCCATTTGTATATCTTCTTTGGAGAAGTGTCTGTCAATGTCTTCTGCCCATTTTTTGACTTATTTGTTTTTTGGGTGCTGAATTTGAGAATTTCTTTATACATCTTGGATACCAGCCTTTTATTTGTAATACCATTTGCAAATACCTTCTCTCATTGTGAGGGTTGACTCTTAGTTTTGTTGACTGTGTCTTTTGCTGTGCATAAGCTTTTTATCTTAATGAAGTCACAAAAATTCATTTTTGCTTTTGTTTCCCTTGCTCTGGAGATGTATCTTGAGAGAAGTTGCTGTGGCCATCTCAAAGCGGTTACTGCTTATGTTCTTCTCTAGGATTTTGATGGAATCTTGTCTCACATTAACGTCTTTCATCCAGTTGAGTTTATCTTTGTGTATGGTGTAAGAGAATGGTGTAGTTTCGTTCTTCTGTATGTAGCTGTCCAGTTTTCCCAGCACAACTTATTAAAGAGACTGTCTTTTTTCCACTGGATATTTTTTCTTGATTTGTCAAAGATTAGTTAACCATAGAGTTAAGGGTCCATTTCTGGAGTTCTGACTTAAACATCCTTACATACAGATTTCCCTGAGATAGTCCTGGTATATGCTTATTGTCCCAGAATAATTATTACTAACCACTTCCTTTATTATCAAAAGAGTCACACTTCAGAAAAAAATGACACCTTAGTATGAAATCTGAGAGCCAACTTCTGACTTCATCTACCTCCACTCTTTTTTTTTTAATTTTTTATTTATAAACACATAAAGTATTTTTATCCCCAGGGGTACATGTCTGTGAATTGCCAGGTTTACAAACTTCACAGCACTAACCATAGCACATACCCTCCCCAATGTCCATTAACCCACCCCCTTTTCCCAACCCCCCTCCCCCCAGCAACCCTCAGTTTGTTTTGTGAGATTAAGAGTCACTTATGCTTTGTCTCCCTCCCAATCCCATCTTGTTTCTTTTCTTCTTTTCATACGCCCCTAACCCCCCATGTTGCATCTCCACTTCCTCATATCAGGGATATCATATGATAGTTGTCTTTCACTGATTGACTTATTTCACTAAGCATGATACCCTCTAGTTCCATCCACGTCGTTGCAAATGGCAAGATTTCATTTCTTTTGATGGCTGCATAGTATTCCATTGTGTATATATACCACATCT
>PISX010030488.1:0-18641 GCA_004024625.1 Mellivora capensis | reverse complement strand
TTGTTGTTGTTGTTGTTATTTTGTTTTGTTTACTTGATGTCTTTCTTTTTCCTTTTTCTTTCAAGGACTTTGTTTAGTTATTTATTTAGAGAGAGCATGCAAGCAGGGGGAGGAGCAGAGGGGAGAGAGGGAGAGAATCTCATGCAGACTCTGTACAAAGTATGAAGCCCAATGAGGGGCTTGATCTTACAACCCTGAGATCATGACCTGAGCTGAAATCAAGAGTTAGAAGCCTAACCAACTGAGCCACCCAGGTGCCCCAAGATTTTTTAAAGTAATCTCTATACACAGTATGGGGCTGGAACTCACAATCCAGAGATCAGGAGTCATGCTCTACAGACTTTGCCAGCCAGGTGCCCTTTTATCTTTCTTTCGTTTTTATGTTTTTATAAACTTCCCTCTTAGAACTGCTTTTGCTGCGTCTCACAAATTTTGGTATGCTTTGTTTCAATTTTCATTTGTCTTGAAGTTTTTCTTTAAATTTCCCTTTTGATTTATTCTTTGAACTATTGGTTATTCAAAGTATGTTGTTTAATTTCCATTAGTTTGTGAATTGTCCAACTTTTCTCCTATTATTTATTTCCAAGTTTCATACAATTGTGGTTGGAAAAGACAGTTGGCACAATTTTAATCTTCTTTAATTCACTCTGATTTGTTTTGTGACTTATGTGAACTCTCCTGGAGAATGTTCCATGTGCTCTCTAAGAAGACTGTTTATTTTGTTGCTCTTGGATAAAATGTTCTGTATATGTCTGTTAGGTCCATTTGGTTTAAAATATGGGTCAAGTCCAATGATTCTTTGTTGATATTCTGTCTGGATGATCTATCATTTGTTGAAAGTAGGGCACTGAAGTCCTCTACTAGTTCTGCATTGTTTCTCATTTCTACCCACAGATTGGTTGGTATTTGTTTAATGTATTTAAGTGCTCTGAGTTGAGTGTATATATATTTATAACTTTATTTCCTTTTACCCCTTTATCATTATATAATGACCTTCTTTGTCTCTCATTATTATTTTTGGCTTAAAGTCTGTTTTGTCTGATGTAAGTTTAGCTACCCCTGCCTCTTTTGGTTTTCCTTGCATGGGACATATTTTTTTGTATTCACTTTGAGCCTGTATGTATGTAAGGACTTACTGATGCTATCTTATTGTTTTGGACCTGTTCTTTAAGTCTGTGTTCTTTTCTTCCTCTCTTTCTTTTGAAATTGATGATTTTCCATGTGATATTCTTTGGTTTTCTAGTTTTTTCCTTTGCCATTACCACAAGGCTTACAAGAAACATAAATATAACAGTCTATTTTAAGCTTAAAAACAATTTAAACTCGATTGCATACAAACCTCTCCCATTTTATGTTTTTAATGTCACAATTTATCTCACCTTTGTAATATGTATCCATTAACAAATTATTGTAGCTATACTTATTTTTTTAATGCTCTGATACTTTAACCTTTATCCTAGGGTTAAAGTCCTGACTGAGGCACTAACACACCTCTACCAGGGTTGTATGTTTTTATGTCTGTTGACTAATCAGCATCTTTTCATTTCAGCTTGAAGAACTTTTAAGCATCTTTTGTAAGGTGGGTCTAGTGGAAGCAGGTGTAGGCCTGAAGGAACAAAGAGAAAAACTTAGAGAAGGAGCCCTGGGGGTTGAAACCTAGACTTCTGGGGAGAAGACACCAGCCAGTTAGTGCTGTGTTTGTGGAGGCTGGTGATGAGGCTGGTTCTGTGAGTGTAAAAATTGCGAACTGGATTCGGCGGCGGCTACAGAATAGCATGACTGCTACAGGGGTGAAAAGTACAGCCAGAGAGATTTTTAGTAGAACCCTTAGCAGATAGGAAGCCCCCCAAGAATCAAACAGGAAAGAGCAAATCCTTTCTTCCTCTCGTATTGTAGATTTCCTTTCTTGCCCCTGCTGGAAGAGCCTAAGGTGTGATTTGTGGAGTCCGGGTGTCCCCCACTGCGTAGGAGTTAATTAAAGGGTGGGTAGAGCTAAGAGAAATAAGCTGGCCCAAGGATTTATACTAGGGAAAACGGGAAATATATCCAAGTGTACTTGTGTTACTGGTGATGAATCTAAAGGAAGATGCTAGCCTCTTAACATGCTCCCCACTCCCCACATATGTGCCCAATTGGCTGTATTTCCTGCTGACACCATCATTTACCAAGGCACCATCAGAGAATGATCTTTGATTCCTTGTGTGCAGTTATCAACTTATGTCAATTAAATAACTTCCGTGTGTGCTGTCACTCACCCCATTTAGGAACACAACATTTTTCACATGATCTAATGTAACACCCTTCTAAGTGGTACTTCTATATCTAGTTTCATCTCTCTTTAGTCTAGAGATTCTCACCCCATGCTATATAATAATACCATCTGGGAAACTCATTCCCAAGGATCCTGATTTAATTGGTTTGGATTGGAGTCTGAGGATCAGCATTTTTAAAGCTTCCTAGGTAGTTCTAAAGTGCAGCCATCTTTGAAAACCATTATTTCAGTCTGCCCTCCATATTTAGTATCAAATTATTTTTTAATTATTATCGTGTGGCAGGCAAATCCAATAACGTCGGTCCACGACCCAAAATTCCTCAGCAGTTATCCTTATCAACCATGTATCCAACTGGCATGCTCCTGGTGCCTGGTCCATACCTCTCCAACTCCTGTTAATTCTTCTTCCTAACATTCTCACTGAACTGTAAACTTCTCACTTTATTTTCCAACAGCACTGAGCCACTTGCAATTTCTAACATGAGATATTCTTTCACTTATCCATGCATGTGCATATTTTATTCCCTACAGGAAAGGAACCTCATTCAAACCACAGCAAGTTTTAATCACATGGTTAAAAACACATAATGTAACTTTAATATTTTAAAGTATCCCTCAAAATAGATTACTTTCTGTGATGTCAATTATATAAAAACTTGTGAATGCATAGAAAAGGACTTGAACAAAAGTAATTAAAATGTTAACTATGGTTGTCTCTCGATGGTGGGGTTATAGACTTTCCTTTCTTCTCTATAATTTTCCGTAGTTTAGAAATTTTCTATATTGGCATATACTACACTGTTAAACAGAAAAAAAAATTATCAGCAAAATCATTTATATATTTAAAAATACAAGATATATTTATTTATCTGAACATCTTTAACTCCTAAAGATAAAAGTGTTTGATTAATAAAATGTGATAATGGGGGAAATACTAATGTTTGCTTTAACAAACATAAAAATAATATTTTTATATTATTTATATTTAACAAACATAAAAATAATATTTTTTCTTTAGCCACCAGATGGCAGTCCCGTCACATGTGTTGGCCCATTTATAACTGACACGCCTTTGTAGGGATTGTGCAGGGTTTACACAAAGATTTTTATTTTTCAACTAACAAATTATAATATACTTTTTTTAGAAGATATTGCAATACATGCTAAGAGAATTGTGGATTTTATGATCTAAAATTTAAGTCTATTTCTTTTTAAACACCTCACATTTATCAGTATCCTCACAATCAATTGTAGTCTAATAGCCCCATCTCACTACTCAAAAGAAGGCAGAAATCCCTTTCATGCTTGAATTTCCTTTTGCTTTTATTCTTGACTTAGACCTTTAGATTTAAGGATGATACCCAGAGGAATTACTTAGTCTAGCTAATGCTATTCAGGGCTAGGAGACTATCAACTCCATGTGGGCAGAGACCTAAGAATCCAGTCAAGCTTCCCAAAGTCAGAGAGCAGTAGGAGAAAGGATATTCGGTGAAGAATGTCCTAATGACACATAACTATGGCAGAGCGATTTAAAATCTTTCCTGAGATAATATAGTCAGGGGTATTGATAATATTTATTTTTAAGATGTTAGAGGATACCAGAACTTTAGGCATGATTTTTAAAATTAATTATTGCCCATTTCTCACTGCTGTTTGCATATAGGAGACTGCAGGCATCAAAGAAGTCCCAAGTCCTCTCCAGCTGTTTTCTCTTACTCTATCCCTTTCCTTCCATATCCAGTTGCTTGTTAAAAATGATTCCGGTCTATGCTTCACTTTAGTTAGATGATGACTTATTTGCCTGGCATTCCATTTTCAGTTTACAATAAACAGTACTCAGGGAATAAGTCAAATTTAGAAGACTTGGAACTGTTTTTCAGATCGACTGGGCCTTTGCTTTCCAACACATGAGGTACATTTTTAATGTCTACATTTAAGGCCTGAACATTATGTTCAAGGCAAATTAGTATATATTAGAGAAGAATATATAAGCACTTTATAACTTTCATATTTTTTCTGATACAAAAATGTATGTTCTTTATAAAATTTTTTACTACAAAAGCTCAAAGAAGAAAAATTAAAATCACTCTTAATTTCCCCACCCAGGGAAAGTATCCCAAAATATATACCCAATTATAAGGGTTTGTATTTTGAGAAGTAAATCTGTATCTCTGCATTCTCATCATTTTGCCCAGTGACATTTTCTTACTTGGACTTTCATTGCTGTTGTGAATGATTTTAAAGACCATAGCAAAAAATACAGTGTCTCAAAGTAGAGGTCAACCTATATTCAAGAACAAACCAGTTTTGTAAATTATTAACAGCTTATTTTCTTTGCATTATGTGTGAGGTTCAGTATTTTTCTCAGTTTATATTAACACTTGAGGCTACAAAGGAACTCTGTGACATGAACTGGAGCTATTGGATGGAATCTTTCCTAGGCTAACAGGAACTCTGAATGCTGTTCTTGCTATTCCACGATTTTCTGTGGGGACTCAGCAAGTTAATTATCTTCTTTGTTTAATCCTCTTAGAGAGCAGCCCTCATCTCTTTTGCTTGCTGTACCACTAGATGAGGATGAATGTTTTTCTTTATCCTCTGCATATAGCAATGGGGAAAAGGAGAATTAAAATAAGAGAAACGGGGAGCCTAAGTTTTGCATCAGCCTAAGAAATACGGCTTCAGTATCTAGAGAATTAAAAATGTCTGCTTCAGTCCTTCTGTGTGTGGCAGAGCATACTTTGAATTTTAAAATAAGAAGATGAGAAGTCAATATTCAAAATGAATATGGGTTGCTTTTCAGTTATTTTTCTCATCTTTTCAAACAAACAAACTTAAAAATAACACCATCTGTGCCTATTAATTGTGATTTGGTGTGAATGTAAAGAGATTTTTCAAAACCAATGCAGTTCTTTTAAAAACATTTCATATTAATTCATCCAAAGAACACTGTAGATCACAGACATAAATGAATAAGACATAGCTTTACATAGAATCTAGTGAAAAGTCAAGAAAAATGTAGAATTATAGTGTATGAAAAATACTGATTTACGGTGCTGCTGTGTTCCAGGCAGTGTCTTTAAGACCAGGCTAGAGCAGTGAACAAAACACACAAATATTTCTGGGTTGTTTTGTTTGTTTGTTTGTTTGTTTGTTTGTTTAAGTAGTCTCTGTGCCCAACATGGGGCTTGAGCTCATGACCCTGAGATCAAGAGTTGTGTGCTATACTGACCGAGCCAGTTGGGCACCCCCATTCTGCTTTCATGGAACTTACATTTTAGTGGGGACAGAGAGAATAGATACATGATCATGTAACATACACAGTGCGGCCCATGGTGATGAGAGCTGAGGTGAAAAATAATGGGCTACAGGGAGTATCATTGATAAAGTCACATTTTATCAAGGTCATTTCAAATCAAAGTCACATTTATCAAAGGAAATAAAGGAGTAAGCCATATGGATACCTGTGTGAGAAAATTTCAGGGAAGAGAGGAGCAAGGAGGCCACCAAGGTTTGAGTGTTGTCGTCGAGTTGGATATTGGTAGGAGATGAAGTAAGAGAGATGGAGGCGGCCAAAGGGAAGGTCATGCAGATCTCTCAGAAGGTTGCAAAGACTTTGGCTATTAGAGTGAGGTAGGAAGCCAACTGGAAAGTTTTGAACATAAGAGTGAGATGATCTGAAGTTAACAAAGGGACACAAATTAGGAGCATATTGCAATAATCCGCTGGAGAGATGATGGAAACTTGTATCACTGTGGTACAGTGGAGGTGCTAATATGGTGGTCAGGTTCTAGGGTGTTTTGAAGGAAAAGCAGACAAAATATGCTGATGGATTGGATGGAGGCTGTGAGGGAAAGAGTCAAGGTTTGTTTTAGTGAAAACATTCACATTTATTAAATGCTTATATTATGCTGTATAAAATACAGCTTCTCTTCTGCTTTGACTACTGTTTATTCCAGCAACTTCCTGAGGTTGGTTTTTATTTTTATTTTATGGCTTTAAGTAGGTATTTTTTTGTCATCTATTTTATCACTTGTTTGTCTAGCTAAGTCCTTATCCTACATCAAAATTTGCAATTCCAATAGAATGCAGTTGAGAATATGAAGATGTAGCTTTTGTCAGAAAGGCAATATACTTTAAAATCCTGACTTGCTAGATTATCTCTGGAAAGCAATTAAACCAATTATATTCTCATTTTATATCTGGTATTACATAATAAATTTTGAAGGGCCTTCTTTTCATGTTTCTCTCTCTCTTTTTTTTTTTTTTTAAGATTTTATCTATTCACTTGACAGAGATCACAAGCAGGCAGAAAGGCAGGCAGAGAGAGAGGAGGAAGCAGGCTCACTGCCGAGCAGAGAGCCCGATGTGGGGCTCAATCCCAGGACCCTGAGATCATGACCTGAGCCGGAGGCAGAGGCTTTAACCCACTGAGCCACCCAGACAACCCTCTCTCTTTCTTTTTGACTGAACAAAGTTAAAGCAGTTTTATTACGGGTTATAACAGAGCCTGTGATATTCTGATTCACACATAACAAAAGACCAATACAATGTGTGCATTTTCCACCACATATGTTTGCTCATGGACTTCCCTTTTTTCCCCACGACCTTCTTGTAGAACTAATGTTTGCAAAACATACTTAGAAAAATTTTAATTTCTAGGAAGCCACCTTGGTTCCCCAATTTCTAGTGTCAGTTTCAATGTACTAACTCTGAAATTATAATTTACATCGTAGCTACAGTGTTGGCTAAAAGCACAAATGAAAGCAGAGACAAAATTGCAGTAAAGATTTTTTTTTGTTATTAAAAATTCAAAGTAAAGTATAGTTAAATAGTTCACTTTTTTTAAAGTTTTTATTTAAATTTGAGTTAGTTAACATATAGTGTAATATTGATTTTGGGAGTAGAATTTAGTGATCCGTTATTTACATATAACCCCCAGCACTCATCATAACAAGTGCCCTCCTTAATGCCTGTCACCCATCTAGCCCATCCCTCACCTACCTCCCTCTATAAACCCTCAGTTTGTTCTCTATAGTTAAGAGTCTCATATGGTTGGCCTCCCTCTCTCTTTCTTTCCCCTTTCGCTATATTCAACTGTTTTGTTTCTTAAATTCCACATATGAGTGAAATCATATGGTATTCGTCTTTTCCCGACTTATTTCACTTAGCATAATACACTCTAGCTCCATCCACATCATTGCAAATGGCAAGATTCCATGATTATTTCTATAACGTTCACAGAAAAGAACATGCCCCAGTGCACCTTTCTTTAATCTTATCTCAGTAACCCATCACACCTGCAAATGCACTGAATCCTTCAATAAGGTATAACCCAGCCACTGCAATAAATTCTCCAAGAGCCAAACCATCTTTGTGCTTCTTTTACCATGAAGTGAATGCTGTGCTCAGAGGAAATTTTTGTTATGATGTGGTTGATTTATACGTGGGGGTGGCAGCACGTAAAGGAATCAGTGTTCTTTTCTCTGGGCCGCCATAGCAAAGTACCATACACTAAGTGGCTGAAAACAACAGAAATCTATTCCCACATAGTTCTGGATGCTAGAAATACAAAGATCATGGTGTTGGCAGGGCTGTGCACTCTCTGAAGTTTCTAGAGAAGAATCTGTTTCATGCCTTTATCTTCACTTCTGCTGTTGCCAGCAATCCTTGGCATTCCTTGGCTGTAAATGCATCACTTCAGTCTGCCTCTGTCTTTGTGTGGTGTCCTCTCTGTGTTTAAAATCACTGGTTTATTAAAAAGCAGGAACAACCAGATAGAAGAGATGGTTAGGGCAAGGTATGTGAGAAAGGATGGTGGAGTTTCCACACCCTCTCTGGGTGCCCTACTCTCTCAGCACCTCTACATCTTCACCACCCTGGGAACTCCAGAGTCAAGATTTGTCGTCCAGGGGCGCCTGGGTGGCTCAGTGGGTTAAGCCGCTGCCTTCGGCTAGGGTCATGATCCCAGGGTTCTGGGATCGAGCCCCGCATCGGGCTCTCTGCTCAGCAGGGAGCCTGCTTCCCCCCGCCCCCTCTCTCTTTCTCTGCCTGCCTTTCTACCTGCTGTGATCTCTCTCTGTCAAATAAATAAATAAATAAAATCTTAAAAAAAAAAAAAAAGATTTGTCGTCCAAGTGACACATTCTTAGTTGATGAGACTCAGCATTGATAATTTTATACTATGACATAGTCCATGTAATTTCTTTAACACTACGGTCATAGATTTCTGCCAAAAAGATTTATTTTTTTTCCATGCCCTAATAGACACCATGCTCCGTATAATTGGTTAGGCGTCCTGTAATCTGCAGTCAGAAAAAGATTAAGAAAACCTTGTTCTCTAATGACTCTCAGGCTTCAACACTATTTCTACCAAAGATCCTGCCAGATCTTTTGGGTCAGTTTTCACCAGGTTATTGACCAGAACCTGGGAATGAGCCAAGTGGAAGACCCATCTCCATTCATTATTTTTAATAATAGTGACTTAAAACTTTGTTTGCATCATTCAAATAGTGTCATGTCCTTGCTCTTTTCTGGTGAACCAGACTCTTTCATTATCTATGGTAAGAGGCAGTACTTGCCTGGGGAGCATTATCTGGCTGGTCCTTCCATATAAGGAAAGTTTGTCTAACCCATTCAGGTATAACCAAGGCCTTAGGAACTCTGTTCCAGTCATGGCTCCAACAGCTGCTTATGGCTCTCCTTCTTCATGCTAAGATTGGTTTGAGAATTCATTTGAGTTTAAACTTGCAGGTGGGGCTCTCTGTGAGCAGAAGCAGCTGGCAATGACAAAGGCAAAGGAGGTGAGGCAGGGACTAACACCTCATTCACAGTTGATCCTGAGTATCGCCTTTTTCATGTTCAAAAGTCATCACCAACTTTACTAGTTATTTAAATAAGGGTCCCTGGGACACATCACTTCTGGCTGCCATTGTCATACCTGGCCCCTAGGAAGTGTAATGATTCTTTTTTTTAAAAAATATTTTATTTTTTTATTTGACAGAGAGAGAGATCACAAGTAAGCAGAGAGACAGACAGGGCAGGGGGTTGGGGGAAAGCAGGCTCCCTACTGAGCAGAGAGCCCAATGCTGGACTCGATCCCAGGACCCTGGGATCATGACCTGAGCTGAAGGCAGAGGCTTAACCCACTGAGCTACCCAGGCGCCCTCTTTTTTATTTTTTTTAAGATTTTATTTATCAATTTGAGAGAGACAGAGTGAGAGAGAGAGCATGACGAGAGGAGAAGTTCAGAGGGAGAAGCAGATTCCCGGTGGAGCTGGGAGCCCGATGCAGGACTCAGGTCCTGGGACTCCGGGATCATGACCTGAGACGAAGGCAGTCACTTAACCAACGGAGCCACCCAGGCGCCCTGTAATGATTCATTTAAAAAATGCTTCCTGAATACTTAAATTGACATTTAAGTCCTGGTGCTAAGGATTCAGTGGTGAGTAAGTGTTCTGCTGTCATAGTGCTTGCATTTTATCAAGACAATAAGTAAGTACATATGTCAATTAAATAATTTCCCAAAATGATAAAAAAAATAAGGTAATAAACAAGGTTACTTTGGTAGGGGGTGAGTGGGATCGTGGAGGCTTCTTTAGAATGAGTTAACAGAGAGGTGACATTTGACACTAGAACTGAAGGATGAAAAGGAACCTGTCATCTTAACTTAATAATCATTCATTTAAAGTCCAAGATATAGGGGATCCTGGATGGCTCAGTCAGTTAAGCCTCCAACTCTTGATGATTTTGGTTCAGGCGAGCTCTGCATCAGGCTCTGTGCTCAGCAGGGAGTCTGATTGAGATTCCCTCTCTCTCCCTCCCTCTGCACTCCCCACTCCGTGCATTCTCACTGCATTCTCTCAAATAAATAAATATATATACTTTTTATAAATATATTTTTAAGTCATATATATACATATATATGTGTGTGTATGTGTATATATATATATATGCCTGGTATCAGGTATTGGAAAAAGTGTACTGAGAGAAAAATGTAAAGGTGAAGACAACATAGCCCTTGCCCTTTGGAACCTGATATCTAATGAGGAAGATAAACATCTATGTTAATATATGCAGTAGAGAGGAGTATAAGAGAGATGTAAGCAAAATGCCAAAGGAGTATAGAAGGAGAGGGATAGTTCTCATTAAAGTATTTGGGAAGGTTCGAGAGATGAGCTTCACAGATGAGGTGACAGCTGAGCTTGACAATGATCATAATGGCTCAGAGTCATCAAGTCCCATCTCTGTGTCAGCCACTGTGCTGATGGGATTTATAGGGAATTTCTCATTTAATCCTGCTAGCCCTAAAAGGCAGAGACTATTATTCATTCTCATTTCACAATAAATATATGAACCTGGCCTTGATCCCGGTTAATCTAAATAACTCATTCTTGTACAGATACTACACAACTAAATAAGAATCAGTTGGTTCACTATGTTTTTCTCTTTTTAGCTTTGGTGTTGTATATCCTCTAAACAACTCTTACCACATAATTCTTATTCATAGTATCATTCCCAAAATCTGTGTACGTAAAAAAACATTTAAGACTATGAGGAAGATGTTATAGCTCCCGTACTTAAGAACACATAAGTTATTAAGATAAAGTGCATGCCATGTGTCTTGGTTTGCTGTTTCTTTTTTTTTTTTTTTAATATTTTTTATTTATTTGTTTGACAGAGATCACAAGTAGGCAGAGAGGCAGGCAGAGAGGGGTAAGCAGGCTCCCTGCTGATTGAGCACAGAGCCTGATTCGGGGCTTGATCCCAGGACCCTGAGGTCATGACCTGAGCCAAAGGTAGAGGCTTAACCCACTGAGCCACCCAGGCACCCCTTGTTTTTCTGTTTCTAAACAGAATTTTATTCATTTCACATGAAACTGATAAAGTAATTTTTCCCCAGACCATCAGGCTAAGAACGGCAAGTCTGTAAACCCATAAAACCAATAAAAGATCCATACTCTGGGACGCCTGGGTGGCTCAGTTGGTTGGGCGGCTGCCTTCGGCTCAGGTCATGATCCCAGCGTCCTGGGATCGAGTCCCACATCGGGCTCCTTGCTCCATGGGGAGCCTGCTTCTCCCTCTGCCTCTGCCTGCCACTCTGTCTGCCTGTGCTTGCTCGCTCTCTCTCCCTCTCTCTCTGACAAATAAATAAATTAAAAAAAAAAAAAGATCCATACTCTGCATAGGGTTAATGAACAGAATCAAGACTTTTACCGAAAACCTAATAATATATGAGCTTTAGATTCAGGCAAGTGTTTTCTTTGGAAAACAAGATGTTAGCTTGCATAATCTGTATTTGGAAAGAAATAACAAAATAAAACATTATCTCTTCCTCGCTCTCTTTTGTCTTTTATGAAAGAGTAATATTTTGGTGACCCTGGAGATGTAGAAATGTCGCATGTTGGTTTATTTGTTATTTTCTGCCTGTGATAGATGATAGATGATCCTAAAAGTTACATTCTGTTATGTGTTAAGTAGTGAAGCTGAGTTAAATATAAGACTACACCTAATTTTTAAAATGAGACATTAAGTATTAATTTTGAAGTTCTCTAGTTTATGTTTACAAAGGTGCTGACTACAATTTTTTCAGTCTTTTAAAAATTATGTTACAAGAGAAATAAATTAAGGAGATGGTTCATATTCTAGGAAATTAATGCTTCTTCTAGAAATTGGCCATCTCAGCAGAAAGGACATAAACTGAATTTGATTGTCTATTTGACTATCTCACTTTTGTAGGACTTATTCTTTGATGACATGTTCAAAGGGCTGTTTTTATTTGCTAGTTTTACTTTCTAACCTCCAAAAGTTGGGAAAAAGAAAGATGACACATGACGAGTATAGACTTATCAATCAGCATTTAACTTAGATGCTACTGTGGGATCTAATTTGATATTGTAATGCATGAAATTATTTACATGATATGCATTACTACATTATGCATATATATATAATCCATATGTATTATATGTAATACATATATGTAATACATATATAGTGTATGTTATATATTATATACATAGAATAGGTTAATATATGATATTATAATGTGTAACAATTTGGCAACATAATGTATGAAAGCAATTTCCTACTATCTTTAAACACTTGGAGAGAGCTAGACAAAAAGTTGTACGGATTAGAATTAGAGAGGCATATGGGTTAGCATTTGAATTATGTGTATAATCCAGAAGTAACCTAAAGAGACTGACTTGGGACTTTAGTCACTGTAGCAGACTGTAATTTTATTTTATCTTTTATTTATTTTTAATTTTTTTAAAAGATTTTATTTATCTATTTGACAGACAGAGATCCCAAGTAGGCAGAGAAGCAGGCAGAGAGCGGGGGTAAGCAGGGTCCCCGATGAGCAGAGAGCCCGATGTGGGGCTCGATCCCAGGACCCTGAGATCACAACCTGAGCTGAAGGCAGAGCCTTAAACCACTGAGCCACCTAGGCACACTTTATTTTATTTTTAAAATGTATTTACTTTAAATTTTATTTTATTAAACTCAATTAATTAAAATATAATGCATTTTGGTTTCAGAGGTAGCGTTCAGTGATTCTCAGTTGCATATAACACCCAGTGCTCATGTTAACACATATATCATGTGCCCTCCTTAATGCCCATTGCCCCAGACTGTGATTTTTAAAAAAACAGTTGCAGTGGTGTCTCCTACCCATGTGCTCTTCAAGACCCATGCCCCCACCCAAAAACTGGAGTCTAGGTCCTTCACTTTGAGTTTGGGAAGGCCATTGTGACTGCTTCAAATAAAGCGAGGTCATGAAAATGTCACCCACATCCCCTTGTTTTCTTGGGATACCCACTATCAGAACAACAACTATGCTGTAAAGAAACACAAGAAATCCATGGAAGGACCCATGTAAAGGGAAACTGAGGCCCCTGGCCACAGCCACAGCTGAGCTCCCAGCTGACAGCCCTCTCCAACTTGCTAAGCATGTGACTAGGCCATATTGAAACTGGATCCTCCAGACCCCCAGTCAAGCCATTCCAGCTGACTGGCACTACAGAGAGCAGAGATGAGCCACCCAGCTGAGCTCTGTGAATTTGTAAGCCAAACAATTACCTTGTTTTAAGCCACCATGTTTTGGTGTGGTTTGCCATGAGGCAATAGACAACTGATACAGTAACCTGAAAGTCGCATGAGAAGATGAATCTGGAAAGGAGCTCTCCTTTAGTCCCTGAAAATGGTAGCCAGTGAATAGCAAAGAATTAACTGTCTCCCATGTAGATAATATTGTCTGGATCTTAATATTTTGGCAATGATAAATTGTTCAAGAATTTGCAGCCATATTTTAAAATCTTCACATCCATGGAGAAGACAATGGAAGCTACTGAAGAAGAGAAATCACCTGAAGTGACAGGAATTTGTAAGAAAGGAAGACCTAGAAAAAGTCACAAGCAGCTTGGGTTTTTGAGGGCTGGGTAGAGGAGAAGGAATTGGCAAAGTTGGCAGAAAAGAAACTGCCTGGGGAGTAGCAGGATGAGCAGACTCTGGGGTAATGAAGAAGCCCATGGGAAAGTGTTTTACAGCGAAACATCTGTCCATGTTGATCATGTTTTATTTTTGCTAGAAGTGAGAATTAAAAATAAAGAGGTTGTGAAGAAAATGTTATATGTTACCGGGATCGAGGTAAAATCAAATGTTACCTATGAGAGATATTAAAAAAAAAGGTAGCGTTTAAGCATATGTAACTTTTGAAAGTTTGCAAGCATAGTTGAAAGATGAAATATACAGATAATGGCAAAGAAGTAAGAGGAAAATATAATTAGATTTAGGGATATATGATAGTTCAAAGACCATTAAAAATTATCTTAGTAAGTTTGGTTAGAAGTGGGGCTTGAGATGTAGCAGTTAGAATGGCAGAGAGCAAGATAGGGATAGAAGGATGGATGTGGGTAGGAAATGCATGTAGACAAATAGCAGCTGGGGGCAAGGGAGTTAATATTATCACCAAGGACAGGTGTAATCGTACAAGGAATAAAGATTTGCAGGGAATTGAAGAGCCTGTAGGATAACATCTAAGGGAAGACTTGAAGACAAGGTTGTCAGTCTACTGCATGGTAGTCTATTGAGTAATTACAGAATGTAAAAAAAAAAACCAAAAACAAAACCCTAAAACGAATTGAAACCTGAAATTTTACAGAGAGGACACCCACAATATCCGAAGGTAGTGTTCACTAGTGAGAGATGCCTTATTTCCAGAAACAGTTACTTTAAGCATTTCCGTATCAAATACAATAATTCTATTGTTAATGAACCATCAAGTTTGAGCAGCACAAAACCAAATATTTGGGTTTTTTCATGGCAGTTTTATATGATCCAAATTTTCCATGCAATCATTCAACCCCTTAATTGTGCATATATAAAATTTTACAGCCTTTTCTAGCAGGCGCTAATCTTAACTTTCCATTCATTTTAACTGTGAAAAAATCAAAGGATATTAATTTTTCTAAGTCTAGCCTTTTCCCATGTGTTCCATTCCTTTTCTAGATGTCAGAACTAATCTTATTGTCCTTAAGTTTAGCTCAGGACTGGGCTGTGATCCCATGATTTGTCTGGCCAAGGAAACTCTAAATTCATCGGCTACTTTTCAAAAGATCAACAGATCTCATCCAATGAGACAGAATTAACAACATAGATTTCTAAGCCACAACCTAATGCAAAAGAGGAAGTAAGCAATTCCTAAGTAAAGAAACCCAAGTCCTTTGAGTAAAGGCTTATCCATACACTGTTTTCCTTAAAGTTAAATTCTAACATCTAAAGAGATACACTACCCATATCTGTAGCAACCAAAGCAACAATTTTGAATTTACATTGGCCTTTGGAATTCTCACATAAATAATCCTGAAAGTTATAATAGCTTAGATAATTCAGATGCTAGCCTAATTATTATATTGACAGCCATTTGATTTTGATAGATTCTAAACCACATCTTTTTAGAGAACATGGATTTTGTTTTGAAACATTGGTATAAGAGAACCCTTAAAATTATTTGTTGTCTACAGTCAAAAAGATCTTCAGTGTCTGCTAAACTTATTGTAATATGTATAGTGATGATCAGCTAGATAATTTTTTAATGTATTTATTCATCTCATCTATCAAATACAAATATTATCAGAATTTATTTTTTAGTATTAGAAGCAGTAATGTTGCTCAAAAGCTTTAAAAAGTAGCAATAGAGTACTGAAGAACAACATAAATGGATGTACATCTTTCTGAATACCTGGAAAATAATAAATATTAATTGCCTAAAGTTTTGCTTGCTAAAAGGTCACTCTTGGGGTTCCTGGGTGGCTCAGTGGGTTAAGCCTCTGCCTTCGGCTCAGGTGATGATCTCAGGGTTCTGGGATAGAGCCCCACATCAGGATCTCTGCTCAGTAGTGAGCCTGCTTCCCCCTCGGGCTCTGCCTACCTTCCTGCCTACTTGTGGTCTCTCTCTCTGTCAAATAAATAAATAAATAAATATTTTAAATAAATAAATAGTCACTCTTATTTATGATTCCAATTCAATGATTCATAACTTGGGGATATTTGTTGAAGGTTAATACATCCAACAACTAGAATTTTTTATAATGATTCCACCTTTCCATTTAAAGTAACCTCTTAAAATATAAAGAATATCCTCACCTAAAGCTATAACCTACTAAACATAATTTTATGGTTTATGAGTTAAATTTAATAATTTAATATTGTTTTAATGATTCAAGAGTTTAGAAAAATTTTAGCATCAGTATTTTGAATACTAATTCTAATTATGCAAAGTGACATATGGAATATTTATCATTTCTTCTCAAATAACAGTTGTGTTAATCTAGGTGCTTCAAGAAGCAGATGCCGAGACACCATTAAATGGGGAAAGAGTTTATGTGGGTGTGAAACCCAAGAGTCCAGAGAGGTTGAGAGACAGGTCTGATTCCAAGTGAAGGAGAGAGAAAGAGAAGATTGGGAAGAAGGAAGTTTGGGTAGGAGCCCTGTAGACTGTACCACAGCGGAAAGAAGGCTCAGCAAAGCCCTTGGTGAGTCCTTGAGCTCAAGTTGTCAACAAAGAAATCCTTTGTCTTCTTCGGCTGATCTGCCTTGATATTCTGCCGCACCAGCTGATTGGCTGGAGCTGCCGGTGACATGAATATCCTCAGCTCAAACCGTGAGCGCAGTTTAAAGTCTAATAGCTGGAGCCTTCAGTTAACTACTTTCCCTGTAGTGGGAAGTTTGTCAGACACATTCAGACTGCTGGCTGCCACAACCATGAAAGCAGCGTCTCCAGACCTGGAGATTTTTGCTTCTAAATTGTGAACTGCCTACTGGAAAGCTCCTTGGAAATGATCTGGTGGCATGTCAGATTCAGTGATTCAGTGCTTTCTAAAATGAGTGCATTCGTTCTGTCCTAACTCATACCACCATTCCCTCAAGTACCAAGGGCAACCTTTGTCTCTTCTCTCCTTTGCCTTCCAGATCCACATAACTAATGAAATTTGTTGATTGACTCTCTACCCCATTTTTTCTTTCTGCTCCTTCTGTGGGCTCCCTGTGTCACTGCTATAGTTTAGATTCTCATTACTTTTATGCTACATTTTCTGTATTGTGATTCCCTCTGCAGGAGTCCCCCGTCTCCCCGCTCTCCTTTCTAATACTCTTAAAGTGCTGCTGCCAGGTTCATCTTTTCAGAAAGGCACCCTTCACTTTATTATCAACGTACATAAAATACAAACAAATGGGACACCTGGGTGGCTCAGTTAAGTGTCTGCCGTCAGCTCAGGCCAGGATCGCAGAGTCCTGGGATCAAGTCCGACATCAGACTCCTTGCTCAGCAGGGAGCCTGCTTCTCCCTCTGCCTGCCATTCCCCCTGCTTGTGCTCTCTCTCTTTCTGACAAATAAATAAAATAAAATCTTCAAACAAACAGACACCTCCAATGGCTCCCAGTTTCTCACAGCATGAATATCTATATCTATAACCTGTCATTCAGGTGCTTCCATGATCTGGCTCCAATCAGGCTTTTCAGTTTTACCTGCTAAAATTCCTTTTACACACACTGATTTAGTTTTCTTGAGTTATAGCAATACCACAATTATGCTCTCAACTTTCCTACTTTCATGAAATTTCCTCACAGAGTTGGTTTCATTTTCTGTCAGTCTTGTCTATCACAACGAACCATCTATAACAGCCCTGCTTAAATGTTATTTCATCTATAGATCTTTCCCCAAATCCCTTGACTGGAAGCACTCCATTTGCTCACATTTATTGGTAGGTAAAATATACTACCAGTTTATAATAAAATTTGTGTTATGGTAATGAGTGGATATTAGCAAACATATATTGAAATTGGTTTTGTGAGGAAACATGTATTATTTGTTTTATGTAAATACCAAATACTATAATCCAACAGGAAGTCATAAATTCTGGGTAGGCAGAACTTTTAACCTTTAACCCTGAAAAACGGAAATCACTCATTTCAAAAGAAATGTTTTGATGTCATGGAATACTGGCATGTGTCAAGCAGGTACACAGTAAATTTCCTGACAATTGGAAATCACGCAATACAGGAAAGCAATGCTACTACAGTATTTTAGTGAGTGTTTTAACTAAATATGAAGCCACAATGAACATAAACTGTGGCTGAATTACTGTATAGCTAGCTTAAGTATATGTGGAAAAAGATATTTCATTAAGAACCAGAACAAAATATAAAGCACAATAGCAAACTTGAACAAATTTCAGTATCATGTTTACTTTTTTAACATCTTAATTTTATTTTTTTCAGTGTTCCAAGATTCATTGTTTATGCACCACAGCCACTGCTCCATGCAATACGTGCCACCAGGCTCACCCATTCCCCCAACCCTCTCCCTTCAAAAACCCTCAGTTTGTTTCTTGGAGTCCACAGTCTCTCATGGTTCATCTCCCCCTCCAATTTCCTCCGGTTCACTTTTCCTTTCCTTCTCCTAATGTTCTCCATGTTATTCCTTATGCTCCACAAATAAATGAAACCATATGATAATTGACTCTCTCTGCTTGACTTATTTCACTCAGCATAATCTGCTCCAGTCCCTTCCATGTTGATACAAAAGTTGGGTATTCATCCTTTCTGATGGAGGCATAATACTCCATAGTGTATATGGACCATATCTTCCTTATCCATTCATCTGTTGAGGGGCATCTTGGTTCTTTCCACAGTTTGGCGACCGTGGCCATTGCTGCTATAAACATTGGGGTACAGATGGCCCTTCTTTTCACCACATCTGTATCTTTGGGGTAAATACCCAGTAGCGCAATTGCAGGGTCATAGGGAAGCTCTATTTTTAACTTCTTGAGGAATCTCCACACTGTTCTCCAGAGTGGCTGCACCAACT